>JAOQMM010000171.1:3514164-3531211 GCA_027563515.1 Erythroxylum platyclados | reverse complement strand
TACGCTTCTTTCCCACATTTCTTCAGTCCCTCGTAGTACCTCTTTTGCCAATCTTTTAAAGGGTCAAATCCTCCGACGACAACCATTGTTGGTGGAAACTTCACCCCCGACATGTCCACTCCCTTTGGCCCAAAAACATTAGCCGCCAGGTGGTTCCTGTCTGAATTCTCCGGCAAAAACGACTTCCACATCCAGTCCGATCTCTCAGTAGTCACAAACGGAGCTCCAGCAAGCTTTATCTCCGATTCAGTTCGTTCTTCTCCTCCAAAAAAGGGCTGTATCGATATGTTGCCAACGACTTCAAGGTCGTTGAATTTGTAGTCACTGGCTTTGAACGCCACTTGATGCGCCAAATTGCCACCTGCACTATCTCCTGCCACAAAACAGTTCTTGAGATTTGCATGGGTTGAAAAGTCTTCAATCTTTGTACTGTCAACGAACTTGAGGGCATCAAAGCAATCATCAATCTGGCATGGATACCGATACTCCGGGGCAAGTCTATAGTTGACAGAGATGATAAACGCAGGGAGTTCTCTAGCGAGAACACGACAGAAGTCATCGTAAAGCTTTGAATCGGCAGCCATGTAAACGAAGCCACCCCCATGGAAGAAGAAAATGACAGGCAATCCGCTATCCTTGTTAGAACCCTTCAAATGGATTGCGTCGGTGGGTATATAGAGACGAAACCAAAGATTGCGAGTGGTATCGAATGTAATATCAATTGTTTTGACACCATTGACAGGTCTCTTAGAGGGGGAGGCTTTGAGGTCGAAGAAGCTCATGAGACGTCGGTTGACGGAGCCGTCTGAGCGTCGAGTGACGTCGACGGCGAAGCAAAGGGCAGAGGCTAAGAGCTTGACCTTCCATGGTAACGGAGGTAGTTTCAGAGGTTTGTCAGACATTGGGGTCTCGAGTGTCTCTTAACTCTTCCTTTTCAGGACACGGGATAAGATTTTTTTTCTAAGCCAAAAGACAACGATGGGCAGTTGAGGTGGGGAATCATATATAAATAATTTAAACAGCTGTGTATTTATTATTTATTTATTTACACTTTGAGAAAAAACAATAAGTCAATATTTAAATCCTGTTATAGCCAAGTTGTAATTGATTTTTTCTTCTCATGACTTTATGACATATGAAAGTTCAACACTATATGTCAGCAGACTTTTGAGACATTGCGACTATAAAGATTGAGACATGCGATATTAAGATTTAAAAGATTCTGTCAGAAAGTGTCGGTGTTCTCATCAGTTTGGTTGATTGCACTTGACTTCCTGTGAAACAACGTAATTTCTCTTACTGAATTATTATTATAATGATCACACTCAATAAACGAGTCTGACCTCTGAAGGGTTTAAACAAAAATGTTTTGCTGCCCAACTCAATTAAATTGTCAAAGTAGCTAAAAAACAGTTAATCTTTTGTATTTAATAAAAAATAAATTGAGTGGTAATTTGATCATGATATAAATTGGGAAACTAGTATCATGTATGTCAATTACATAATTTATATAAATTAATAATTTAAAATCTTCAACTTAAATAATCAGTAATAAAATCAAACGTAATTCGAATCTCGTGTCTACTAGTACGAAGAGTTTCTCTGTCCTCTCCAACCCATCCCTTGTCTCCTCCCTCACACAGGTAGTCGCTAGTAACCATTGTGCCACTATCCACCATCAAGCCACGCATATTCACCATCACCCACCTGCCCAATCGCACGTTACCCTCCACCGCTCTCTCCATAGCTTCCAACTGCTCGCCTGTAGTTCCTGCCTCCTTGGACAAATTGCTGTCTGTAGAGTTGAGAGTGTAGATCTGAATTTTCAATTTTTCAGATCCGGATTCAATCCTAACCCAAATCAAATTGAACGAAATCGACCCGACTCTTAATTGCAATTTATGATTTTTCGTGTTTTATGTTGAATCACAATTGCATTGTGTTTTGGTTGTGTCATGTGTGTGTTTATCAATGGTTTGAAAGTTTGGAATTGTTAGAAATGTTTGTGTGAGTTAAGAAATTTGAGTTTGAAAGTTGAAATTGTTTTTATGAGTTGGTTCAATTTCAATCTAATTTAGACATTGTCAATTTATGAAAAAAAATATTAATGCATTGGAAAATTTGGATTTGAAAGTTGGAATTGTTTGTATGAGTTAGTTCAATTTTAATGTAATTTAGTCATTGTCAATTTATGAAAAAATAATGCATTGAAAAATATGGATTTGAAAATTGGAATTGTTTGTGTGAGTTGATTCAATTTCAAGGTAATTTAGGCATTGTCAATTTCAAAATTAATGCTTTGAGTTGTTAATTTGTTAATTAATTTATATGAAACATACAATTTACTAATTATTGTTTGTATATAAAAAATATTTAACATATGATTAATCTTTTAAATATAAGATTTAATATATAATTAAATCATTTAATATATGTAATTAAGTTAAGAAAATCAAATTTTTGCATTTTTATACTATTTATTTTTTAATTGTGTTGGATGAAATTGAATTGTGTAGTGTATGTTAATTGTTCATTGTTCATTGTGGAGTTATCTTAAATGAGAAACTAAAAATGTTGATTAAAATTGGTGAATGAAAGATTGTTAAATTAAAGTTGAGAATTAAGATGTTACTAACAATGTTGATTAAAATTAGTTAAGAAAACAAAATAATTATAAGTAAACAAATATATTAATTGATAGTTTAATTATGAGATTACATAAAGTAATTTGTAAACTTATAGTTGTGAGTTATGGTTGAAGTTGAATATATTATAATTGTGAGTGTATGTCTTTAGTTTATGGTTGAATGATGTAATCATACAAAATGTGTTATATTATACAAGATTTATATGTGTATCATGTAATTGTGTATGTTGAATACGTGAATTGTTAGTTTTTGGCTTATTGGTGAATTATGTTGGATCAAATTGAATTATGTGTGACATAATCATCCAAAATGAGTCATATTATAGAAGATGTATATGTGTACTTGTGTATGTTGAATACTTGACTTGTTGGTTTTTGACTTATTTGTGAATTTTATTAGATGAAATCAAATTGTATATGATGTAATCATATAAAATGAGTTATATTATATAAGATGTATATATGTATTGTGTATTGTGTAATTTGCATGTTGAATACTTGAATTATTGGTTTTTGACTTATTGGTGAATTGTGTTCAATCAAATTGAATCTTGTATGATGTAATCATATAAAATAAGTTATATTATATAAGATGTATATGTGTATTTTGTAATTGTGTATAAGATATATATGCTTTTTATGTTAGTTTGGACTTTTGAGTTAAACAATACATATAGTAGTTGATAATGAAATTATGTGTTCTTTATTTTGATATGAAGTTATTAAGTTAATTTTGATATATGTCTTCATTTATTTTTACATATAAATGGAAGGAAATTCAAGTACTCTTGATAATTCAGCCATTTTATGAAAATACAATGATCCAACTTGAGCTCATACTGGATTGGTTCTCAGAATGAAGAACCATACTATTTGCTTGCTTTGTAACAAGTGTTTAAAAGGTGGAGGAATTACCAGATTGAAGAAGCATTTAGCTAGGGGTCAAATGTGATGTGAAGACTTGTAAAAAAGTCAGCTATAATGTGAAATGAAAAATGAAGACTTTGCTTGAAGAGTGTCAATATGAGAAAGATAGATGGTAAAGATTGAATTGCAAAATTGGTAATGGAAGTTCGTTTGTTTGTGTTCAGGATGATAGTTGGAATGTTGAAGGTGGTAATATTCCTACCTAACAAGAAGTGGATATTACACCTGATGTTAGAAAAAGAATAAGACAAGTGTCTAATTTTTTTGCACCATGAACAACTTCTAGAGCTCATCCTTCAATTCGTAGTGCATTACAATCAAAAGATGCATCTCACAATGTGGATATGACAATAGCTAGATGGTGGTATGATTCAGGTATAGAATTCAATGCTTTCAGTCTTATTATTATCAATCTATGTTAGATGATATTGCCTCTTATGGTCCAGGATACAAAACTCCTTCAATTGATGACTACAGAGGTAGATTTTTTAGTAGCCTTGTTTATGAAATTAAAATTTTTTGATGAAAGAAGAATGACTTAGGCTAATTTTGGGTGTTCAATCATGTGTGATGTTTAGATGCATAGGAGACATGAGCCTATTATTAATTCTTTGGTTTATTCTGTAAATGGCACAATATTTTTTAAGTCTATTGATGCATCTGGCCTTGTTAGAAATGTTAATACTCTATCTGAAATATTTGATGAAGTTGTTAATGAAGTTAGGCTAGAAAATATTGTCTAGTTCATTACTGACAATGATTTCCATTATAAAGTGATTGGAAGAAAACTGCAAAGTAAGTATAATTCTTTTTATTGGACTTCTTGTGCTGCATATTGCATTGATTTAATGTTGAAAAATATAAGAGATGCTAGGTATTTTCCTATTAATGATGAGACTATGCAAAAAGCAAAAATGTTGACCAAGTTCATCTAGAATCATGTATGGGTCTTATATTTAATAAGAAAGGATTTCACCAATGGTAGAAATTGTGTCGTCCTGCTGTTACAAGATTTGAAACTAATTCTCATTAATTCGGTGTTTTATTATGATGAAGAAATAGTTGAGACAAATGCTTACAAGTGATCAGTGGGTTGCATATCAACATGCTACGTCCAATGCTAGATTGAAGGTTTCTAGAATTATACTTGAAGATACTAAATTTTGGTCCCAAAGTCAATTTGTCATCTGAGATTATGAGCCTTTAGTGAGGATACTTCGTCTGATTGATAGTGATGAAAAGATAAAAATGAGTTATTTTTATGATGTCATGGAGAGGGTGAAAGAAGCAATCAAAACCAATATAAAAAATAGGCTTTCTTTGTATATACCTTATCTTGTAGTCATCAATGAGAGATGATAAAGACAACTTTACTATCTATTGTTGACAGCTGTGGCATTTTTTTATCCTGGTACCTATTTCAGAGCAAGTTTTACAAAGAAAGCTAAAGTTAATAGGGGAATGTTATTAACTATTATAACAGTTGTTACCATGAGATGATGCAAGATCTCCTAAGCTCATAAATGGAGATTTATAAAGATGTTTATGGTGATTTTGGGATGTCAATTGCTATTCCTCAAAGAGATAAAATTAATCTAGATATATATTCCTTTCACTTTTGTTACTTGTTGAAAATTAATCATCATTTTACTTTTTTTAATAATGCTACTTTTGTTATCCTATGGTTGCTTGGTGGGACCAATTCAAAAGTGGTGTTCTAGATGCAAACCTTTGCAATTTAGAATTCTAAGTCAATGTGTGAGTGCAACAGGGTGTGAAAGGAATTAAAATACATTTGAATTCATCCATTCCAAGAAAAGGAATAGATTGGAGCACGAAAGATTGAATGACTTGGTGTTTGTTCAATTCAATTTAAAGCTTTAGGAAATGTAAATTATTATCATTATTAAGTTGGTTATAATTTTTAATAATTTAATTTTATTGTTTACTAAGACTCTTAAAAAAACAAGTAGTTCTATAGATCTAATTTGCATTGATAATATCATTCTTTTGACAAATTGAGTTTCTGAGGAATCAGATTTGATAGATGAGAGTGACTTGTAAGAAAATCTTGGACGAGAAAGTATTGACAGTTTCCTCTCAATGATGAGAATATTGTACCAAATGACAATTGAGGTCAATGCAATTTGAACGGATATTTGATTAAATGAAGTTTCAGGTTTTTGTTTCTCCTTTTCTTTTAATTTCAGTTATATTTGATGTATATGTTAAATTCTATAAATGCAATATAATTGTAAATATTTTTGTTTCAAGTCTCACTTATAGATAGTTTTTCGGCACGAACTCTTGTTGTAAATTGTAATTTTTAGGGAGTTATGGCTATTATTTATTCTTTTTATTTAATGTTTTGATATAATTATTATTTATTATATGATGAAATTGTAATATTTTTAATACTTTGTATTGTTCTTAATTTTATATTTGTATGATGATTAAATTATCTTTTTTCATATTATTGAACTCTAGCTGGCCTTGGAACCTCTAGCTTTGTTAGAGTATCCCACATTGATTAAAAATGAAAATGTTAAAAGGTTAATAAATGGTAAGGGCCAACTATCTAAATGGTTAGTTCTAGTCATTTTAGCGATGGTTGGACCAAAGCTCAATTCTTGTTAATGGGCTCTATACTCTACCCATATTAAAAATTCTAATATGGTACCAGAACAGGTTTAGTGTGAATTCTTAATTTTCCGATTGTCCGTCTGGATGTCCTTAATAAATGGTAAGGGCCAATTATCCAAATGGCTAGTTTTAGTAATTTTGGCATTGATTAGATCCAAACTCAATTCTTGTTAATAGGCTCTACACTCTACCCATATTAAAAATTAATAAGCATTGAAAAGAGTGAGTCAAAACAAGTACTCCTGATAGTAAGACACACGTATCGACAAAAAGGTTCTATTGTACTCCAACTCAAATTCCTCAAACTAAAGATTAAATGTAGTAATGAATGGGATACTTGTTCAATTCCAAAATTCGTTGGTAATGTTATTTACTCAAAAACTATAAAAAGACTGTTATATAATACCAAATTGAACACAATTTTCATTAAAATAGATTTATATGTTATTATTTAATTACTCTTTATGTCATGTGTCCATTTCAGGATGAACATATGTAACATTATTACTTTAATACTTCTTATACTTTTTGCATTACATCTCTCTATCTCAAAATCAGAGTATATTGCAGTAGCAAGCTATACTACTTAAGCAGTCTGGTTGCGAAGAATGCTCAGTGAGTTGAAGCATCAACAAGTCAAGCCTACAAAGATTTTTTGTGACAACAAGTTAGCGATTGCAATGACAAAGAATCACTACAACAGAAGAGTCTTTTGGTGAAGAATATATTCATTACTAAAAGTCCAAAAATTGTCGCCAAAACCTTTTAGAGACAAAAAAAAAATTGTCGCACGAATCATCGCAAAATCACGGTAGCAAAATATTATCGGTGACATTTTTATAGAATCGTCGCAGACCATATTTCACTCCAATCTTGAATACTTCACGAAAAGGGATAGGCGAAGATAAGATAAATCGTCGCCAAAGATATTTTGGGACACTCTCTTTTCGTCGCTTAAAGTTATTAGCTACATTAGAGTATTTATAGGTAAAAATGTTTTGCGATTTTTAGTATTTCGTAGCAAAATAGATTTAGTGACGATTCCTGCAACGTAGATAAAAGTTATTCGAGACGGTTTTTGGAACGTAGCTAAAAAGTTTTGGTGACAAATTTTGATTTTTTTTACTAAACAACTCTATTAAAAATTTCTTTCATTTAATTATAATTAATGGTAAGATCTTTAATCCATCTTATTGTTTGTAATATTTAGATTTTTTGATTTATAATTAATAAAAAATAAAATTAAAATTAAAAAATTTAGAAGTATTTTTATATAAAAAATGAAATGTCATTAAATGTTAATTAAAAATGTTAACCAAAAAACTTATGTACAAACTAAGACTCGTGCTCATCATCACTACTACTTACATAATTTGGGTTAAGTATTTGCTTGACAATCTTTTCAAGCTTGGTCAACTTTCATTCAGTACGGTCTAACTTTTGCTCATTACGTTCTAACTTTTCTTCATTACATTGTAACTGAGCCTTAAGCAACCAGTTCTCGTCTTGAAGCATTGTTATATATGTTGGTCATGACGACAATGAACCAATTGGCTTAGGGTCATACCCAAGACCTTTTATGTACCCTGATCTTGTACCAAGGACATTGTTCCAAATTTCATCTATGTTTGGCTCATTTCTGTCAGACAATGATCTTTGCAACAACTCCTGCATCTTATTCTAAAATTTAAAAAACAAAATAAATATTTAATTCAAATATTATTAGTTAGTACTACATAAATAAATAAACTTAAACATGAAACAAATTTTTATACTTACATAATGATTCTATGCTTCTTCAAATGTCCAGCCTTCACCTTCCTTATAGTGTGTAAGTTTGTAAAATGTGATCCTATCACACTCTTCTTTTTGTAGTTCCTTCTGACTCTGTTTTATGAAAAAAAAAAGAATTGACACACAATAAATAATATTGTATTTACTTATATAATTATAACTTCTAAACAAAGAACTTACAAATTCATTTCATACGACCACAAATGATTTAGAACCTTGGTTGTGAGGAGTCTTTATTTTTCCTCTATTAACCTTGGCTTTCTCACATGTTTCCTAAATCAAGCAAAGAAATAGTCATTAAATTAAATTGTGTAACAAGATTAATTGAAGCAAATTTGAAGAGAAAGAAGACAAACCTTAACATTGGCAGAGGCCCAATAATCACACATTTGGCTATAATTTTCTTGAGTCACAAGTTCGGGAACATGTCTCGTTGCCTTTTCATCCAAAGGAAAAGATTTTTAGTATTTATGTAGTAGATAACGATGATCCTTGGCCCTTTATTTCAACAGTGAACTCACACAGCTTGAAACTTTAGCGTTCTCGACATCGACAATATTTAGCTTCATCTGTGAACAACAAGTAAAAGTGATTGGTCTTTAAATAAGTAAAAAAAATGCATATAATTAAATGAAATGAAAAATTACAAAAACTTTGTCCAGAGCATTCTGTAGCAAGTTGTCTTCCTTAAACTATTTGGCATGCTGAAGGCAAGGTAATTCGTTCCTGACAATGAACCCTAACTCACTAGACAATTTTGCTGATTGGATCTTGTCAACAGGACGACTTGCCTGGGTTCAATATGCACAGACAACTTGTTGTTCATCTCAACATTCATGCGTTGCAACTCAAAACTTTTAGTGATATCTCTACCTCTTTTTCTGATACCAATATTAGAACCTGTCAAAAGAATAATGATAAGGAAAAATGCATTAAACATTTACATATATATTTGAGCATAAGTGTAATCATAGGTGGTAAAGATTAACATACCTGAAGATCCCTCAGCAGTAGTTGAGGTAGATAGAGGTTGTTGTTGATTGGCTTCATTGGTGGATGAAGTCGCTTGTTGTTGTTAGATAGGGTCAGATTGATTTGTTTATCGTGGGGGAGGAACATCTTTGCTAGTTACCACCTTCTTTCCCTTGTTTCGTCCAGGTGTCATTATATTGAATATCTATAATGATATTATTAAATATTTTCCAATATAAAATATTATTAAATTATTTCTCAATGATTTTCCAATATAAAATAAAAGTAATTAGAATGACAACATAAAGAACTTGTAAATTTTTTCCTTAAATCATTTCGAAGCATTTGACAAAACATGAACAAATCATAATAAAAAAATGATTGGAACTGAAGGCAACTTTAAGCATTTTTTTTTTCTTTTAGTTACTCTTTGCTCTTATTACTTGTTTCTTCTTCTGCCAATCTTTTATAATGACTCTTAAAAGCTTATAGGCCGTGAACTTGTTACTATTTTGTATTAGTTCCTGTTATAGAAATATATTATTCAATTTAAAAAAATGCTTGGATCTTTGGTCCCACATTTTGAATCACATTAGAAACATTTTTTACGTGTTTCGTTCATTACAAAGTTTATTATTTGTTAAAAGAAACAATGTATAACTTAAAAACTTTACAAGTCTTGACTTTTCTTTGTCTATAAATAACACATCTAACAAATATAAAGAAAATTTGAATCATATTTCAGAAATTAGCATTAATATGGTTGTAGTTTCTTTCAATAAGGAATTTGTTACATGCATTGGTACTATTATTACCAATTCTTTACAAATTTTATTACATGCTTATGGAATGAAAGTTAATAAGAAAGTAAGCATTCAGTTATTTAATGATGTGCATTTCATTCAAGGGAGGCATTTTTGCTTCAACCAATATAGTAATAAGAAGTGCTTCAACCAACATAGTAATAAGAAGTGCTTCAATTATCTTAACTTATGAACAAAGTTATACATACTTCACAGCATTTGAAAGATAAATTAATGAATTAAGCATAATGAAATAAATTGCTTTTACAAAATGAAGCATAATGAAATACATTACTTTAACAAAATGAAGCATAATGAAATACAAAATGAAGCATAATGAAATACATTACTTTTACAAAATGAAGCATAATGCAATATATTACTTTTACAAAATTTATAGGAAAAAGCATGAATCAAAAACTCCCCTCTTATATATTTGTAAGCACTTAATTTTCTAAATGGATATCAGTACTTCAAAACCTCCCTTTACATATAAATTTTTGTCTTATGCTGATGGGGAACAATTATTAGGCTGTAGAATTGTAACATCATAAGTATATTATCTTATTTGAATGATGGCTAATCATAAGTTAATTAAAATGGTGCTTAGCATTTTGAAACAATAAAAACAACAATCCTATATAAACAACAATTTTTTTTACCTTCAATCATCATGATCAACATCTTGAAAATTATCATCATTAATTACATTATGGTTCGATTCTTCATCACTATTATATTCAGCTAAAGTATCATCATTGTCATATAATTCATCCTCAATATGGTCTTCATCTCTTTCTATGATAAGATTGGCTTATACTTCATCCACTTGTACTATATTGGGATCAACATCTCTCCTATGGAATGCTGATATATCTGCATTTCTATTCAAATGGCTTTATTATTCAACTCTGATTCAATCTCTTGTTATACTTCATCACCATTCTTACTAATTAGACCATTATCTCTTTCAAAAAAATTGAAGAGATTTCGATGTTAAAACTTTTGAACAACCTTCCAATTGTTGCCCAATACAGTATCGTTGAGGTAGAAAACTTGCTTTACTTGACTTACAAAGACAAAAGAGTCATTATCGTACCATGTCTTACTAACATTGATGTTAGTAATATTACCATTCACCTTTATGTCAGCAAGATTAAACCATTTGCACTTAAACAAAACAACCGTTTTATCTTTGATGTAATGTAACTCTATTATTTCATAGATGACACCGTAGAATTCAATAAATTTTTCGTCATGACATCCCTCAACAACAACCCCACAATTTTGGCTTCTAAATCGACTGCCTTGATCTTGTATGTGAAATCTAACCCTATTAACAATGCAACCTTTATATGTTTTTCCCACACATATGAGGCTCACATGCTAAAGAATATAATGTTGTTGTCACCTCTTACATTTTACGGTTATGTAACCATATCATCTGTATGAAAAAATGAAATTAGAAATTAATCTGTCATATAAATTTTCGAAAGTTCATAATATTCCATCAATATATGACTTACTTGAGTCCTAAATCATGATAGGAACTTAAGCTTATCTCTTTCCTTAACATTAATATCCATTTGCTTCGAATCGACTCTTTATGCTCTCTGTTTAAAAAAGTAAATAGATATCAGGAAATATAGATTGAATCACAACACTGAAATATAAAAATTTGATTCAAAAGTAATATATATACTCCATATATATGTCTACTACCTCGCAATTGTTCAAAATATACCAATGGGCAATTTTGAATTCATCTTTAGTTAACTCGACGTATTTTCTGACACCATGTGGCCTAACTTTTTGGGAGAAAACTAACAAGCTACCATTTTAATCAAAATCAAAGTTATGTTTTGGTCTATTAAATCTTGTCTTAATGTCATTAGGTACATCAAACAAAATGTCAAGCATTTATTTGCTATATAAGCCTCTACAATAAACCCTTTAGGTTGAGCTCTATTACGTATATATCGCTTAAAAGAGCATAAAAACCTAAACAAAATATAAAACATTAACAACTGTTACTAACTAATAACTTTAAAAAAAAGAGTAGAAGTTAATATAAATTACCTTTCAATGAGGAGCATCCATTGAAATTGAACCAGTCCACAAAGTTTTGCTTCATATGGTAAATGAATTGCCAAATGCACCATATCATCAAAAAATGATGGGGGAATACTAGTTCAAGCTTACATAGAATCAAAGCTATGTCTTTTTCCATTTTGTCAAGCTCTTCAACTTTAAGTGTCTTGCAACATAGTTACTTAAAAACTCACCCAATTGTCCCAAAGTTACGGATTTATCTTTCGATAAACATCCATATATTCTAACAAGAAGTAATCGTTGCAGAAGTACATAACAATCATGGCTTTTCAACCCCAATACTTTTTCCTTTTTAACATTCACACAATGGGCTATCTTAGATGTATACCCATAAGGAAACTTGAATGATTTAAGAAATTGACGAAAAGCTTGCTCCTCCCTTTTTAACATGTTGTAACAAGTATGCGAAATAATATATGACCCATTATCCCTTCTTTTCAAATGCAAATCTTTTGTTATATTCATTTCTTCCAAGTCTATTCTAGCTTTAATTGTTTCTTTCGATTTGCCATTAATTCCCATCATAGTTCCTAAAATATTCTCACAAATATTTTTTTTAATATGCATTACATCAAGATTATGCCTCAATAGCAATTCCTTCCAATGCGACAAATTGAAAAATATGCTTTTTTTATTCCAATTGAGCTCAACAACATTTTGCTTTCACTTCTATTATATAGGTGTTTGCTAAGTAAACTGTTACCCAAATGTGATAGCTACATAACCACATCATCACCAGACAACTGCGAAGGAGCTTTACCCAATTCTACTTTACCATTAAACAATTTGTTTCTTTGCCATCTGTACCCATGTTCCAAGTAACAAAGATGTCCTGTATAACATATTTTACTTTGTAGCCTCATTAAATAAGTTTGATGGTTACACGTAAGATAGGCCATATACCCTTTAGTGCTCCATCTAGACAAATTCCCATAAGCTGGAAATTCATTTATAGTCCACAAAATAGTCGTATGCATTATAAATGTTTCACCTTGAGCAACATCAAAAGTTTCTAATCCAACCTCCTATAGATCGTTTAAGTCATTGATTAATGGTTGCATGATACATCGATATCCTTACCAGGAGTAATAGGTCTTGGAATAAGCAAAGACAATAACATTAAAGGCTCCTTTATACACTTCCATGGAGGTAAATTGTATGGCACTAGAATTACCGGCCACATGCTATAAGAAGTACTCATATTACCGAAAGGAGTAAATCCATTTGAGGCTAAACCAAGTCGAGCATTACAACAATCATGCATAAACCATGGATATTTTCCATCAAAGTCTTTCTATGCCATTGAATCTACTAGATGACGCATAATGTTACCATCAATACGTTTTTCTTTATGCCACCTCATATTTATGACTTTTTTTGTTAACATAAAAACCCTTTGTAATCGTGGTTTAATATGAAAGTATCTTAAGATTTTATGCATTATTTTTTTCCCTCTCCCACCATCCACTCGCCACCTTGATGTACCATAAATGGGACAATCTTCAAGATCTCTACTATCCTTCCAAAATATAATACAATCATACTTACAAGCATGTATTGATATATATCCTAATCCAAGATCTCTTAACAATTTCTTTGCATCATAGTAAGATTTGGGCAATTTGTGTCTAATAGGTAATGCATCATTGAGCAAGTCAATTAACATGTCAAAAGACTTGTTACTCCATTTATTATAGACCTTCAAATGTAACAACTTGACAACAAAAGATAGTTGTGAGAAATTTAAGCACCCTGGATATAATTCTTCCTGAGCAACTTTTAATAACTTCCTAAAATTATCTTCTGTAATACTAACAATTATGTTAAACAAACTAGTATCATTCATTGTCTCCATATAATTCGCATAATCCTCTAACATCTCGCCAATCCTATCGTCATCATCACCATCATTATTGTTACTATCATCAACACTTACACCAACACTTCTACTACAACTTGCTTCCTTACATTCACTATGATAAAGCCATGGAGTATAGAATTTATCTATGCCTCAGATTAATAAGTGATTATATACCACATCTTGACTTTGAATGTCGACATTTAAGCAATCTATGCATGGACAATGAATATGACATTCATCACCCATTTGATCTTTTACAAATTGCATGAAACTTTTAACTCCTCATAACTATTCGGTGGACCATTTCTGATGAGACATCCAACTTTTGTCCATCTAGCTATACAATTAAAAGTAAATATTTGAATTACTAAATGCAATCCTCGATCTTTATAACATAACCATTAATCATATTGAAGCTCATTCTCAAATTTTGAATTTAAACAGCACTATGGTACGTGGCATTGTTAAACCATATGAATCGAGAAAACAAGTTCTCACTGTGAGTCTTAGGCTCGTGGAATATTTCACCAATAAGCCTCATAGGAGCTACATCACGGATTTGCAACCTATATATCACACTAGGGTTTATTATGCAAAGAATTGTCATTAACGGTAGGTGAATTTCTAATGTTAATACTAACTTTGAATTAATCACATTGAAATTCATAAATTAAGTTTGAATTTAAGAAGCACTATGGTACTTAGCATTGTTAAACCACATGAATCGAGAAAGCAAGTTCTTGTTGTGACTCCTAGGCTCATGGAATATTTCACCGATAATTCTTATAGAAGCTGCATCACAGGTTTGTAGCCTATATACCATCCTAGGGGTTTATTATGCAAAGGATTGCCATTAACAGTAGGTGAATTTCTAATGTTAATACTAAGTTTGAATTAATCACATTGAAGTTCATAAATTAAATTTGAATTTAAACAACACTATGGTATGTGGCATTGTTAAACCACATGAATCAAGAAAGCAAGTTCTTGCTATGACTCCTAGGCTCATAGAATATTTCATTAATAAGCCTCATGGGAGTTGCATCATAAGTTTGTAGCCTATATACCATCCTAGGAATTTATTATCCAAAGGATTATCATTAACATTAGGTGAATTTCTAATGTTAATACTAAGTTTGAATTCAAAAAAATAGTAAGCTACATGCAATAAATAGTTATGCAATATATACATTGGCATCATTAATTATTCAAACAAAAATCAAACATAAATACTTAGACTATTAAAGCATTTCATAAAAACTCATCAATGATTATAAGAATATTGCAAAGAACAACACAAAACCCAAACATATTGTAGACATTAATTAGTTAGATGACTTACCTTAACTAAAGGAAAACCACAAACTACAAAGAAGAAGGACAAGGTTAGACGATTATTGAGCAACTTTCAACACAAAACACGGCCTACAAAAAAGACAATTTCGTATTTAATATAATAAACTTGTTCATAGAGTTAGTCTTAGGACTTGAAATGTAGAAAATGATTATAACTAAAGGTTTTGGACACATAACCAGTAGCTTACCATTAATAAGAGTGCACCTAACGACTTTGTGGCAGTGATGGGCTCGCGATAGTTTGTGAGTGATGAAAAGTTCGATGGAGAGTGAGAAGTGAGAGGACTATGATCTGAGAGTGACATTAAAGATTCAAAGTGAACTTTAGTCGAACATCTTATAAGCAGTAGTAAAATAAAGTTCCTAACATATATTTATATTCAATCAAACCATTCAACACACATAACCTATATCACCTTGTTTTTTATAAGTTTTAGTCTCTTAATTTCCAAACCCTAAGTCCAAGAATAATTCATACTCTTAAGCATTCATTTATAAAACTAACTTCCAATCTTAATATATGTGCAACTCAAAGTCAATCCAATCAAACCCTAGGTACATGCATATCAATATTTAAGTCTTGATCCTTGGCATTAATAACAAATTAAAAGTCAATCTAATTCATTAGGCATCATCTGTTTAAACCTTTATCTCTTTTAAGTTATTTTCTTTAAGTTAGTTGAAAAAAATGTCTAATATTTCTTCTTTTATGTTTAATAAGCTTCACCCCTAAAGTCTATCTTATTTAATAATTCTTTAGTATTACAAGATTTAGGCAAATAAATTAGGATGCATAATAACTTCTTAACTTTGTGTTTGACATTTGGTTACAATAATTAGGGTTCAATCCTTTTAGTCTTCCTATCTTTCTTTTAGTTAGGTAGGTGTCAATTCCATTATCTTCAATCATTTTTTTTCACATCAAACATACTCTAAATTAGTCATAGCATATTAATGATACCTTACATTTCTTTTAATTACAAAATGTGGATATTACTTCTTAATCTTCCTTTTGTATCATGCATATTTCAAATAAGTTGTATCGTGTTAGTGATACTTTTGTTAAAATTTTAGAATAAAATAGAAAAATGAATTTTGATAAAAAGACATAATGAAGATGATATTAAAAAATTATTAAATTAAAGATAAAAAAGGACTTGTCACTATTATTGCAATAATTTATCCCATTGATATTATCGGAGCTGTTTTATCTTCTTTAGTTATCGTTATGTCCTTTAGCATCTAATTCAATACAGTAGTTCCTCCTATGGTTATCAATTTGGCATCTATACATTATACCCTCCGATACTTGCTTAGAGATCTTACATCTAAGAACAAGTGGTTCGGAGTTTCTAGCTATTCTTTTCATAGGAAATATCTATTCACCATTTTCATTTAACATAACCTATCCATCGTGTTGATCTTCTATTTTGATACTAGCTATAGAAAAAAATGCAACTTAGGGTGGTAAATTTTGTTCCAAATCACCCTTGCTACTTCCATTTTCTCCCCTTGTTCTAAATAACTCCCTACAAGATTCATTATTGAATACACTCGAGGGGTGTTTAAGCTAAATGTAGTGATCCATTCTGTTTTAAGCAAGTTTATACCTTAGCAATATATGTTTAAGTTTAGCAGGAACATTATTTCATTGATCTCTATTAATCTACACTTTAACCTTAGAGTTGATAGGAAAAGGCTCTATAATTGAATGCATAACTTTAGAGTTAGTTAAGGGACCCTCATCATTCCAATTTATGAAATAAAGTGAGATTAATTCTCCATTTTTGTAATTTGAACTTAATGCCGCCAACAACTTCTCCTCTTAACTTAAATAATTGTGTCATAAACCATAAGTTAGAAGGTCTGGTTTTATATAAGAGTGCACCTACTTAACTCGCATGGATTCTTTATTCACCATTAGTCTCCATT
>JAOQMM010000171.1:3437486-3450292 GCA_027563515.1 Erythroxylum platyclados | reverse complement strand
TTCGTGGCAACTTATCAAACCAGATCCTAGCTTGTTCAATGCAACCACATTTTGCATACATGTCGAGAAGTGCTGACCCTAGTGTTACTGTCATTGGGATATTGAACAAGTCTATAAGGGAATGAATCATGCTGCCATGTCCAAGCAAGCCCAATTGTGCCGACGCTGAAAGCATTGTCACCAGTGTGGCCTCATTCGGTGGTAACCCACATTCTCTCATCCTTCTAAAACAGTCCAAGCTCTCTTCAAGCTTCCCGTTATGCACATAAGCCATAATCATAGTATTCCATGAAACAACATCTCGTTCAGGCATTTCCACGAACCATTTCTCCGCAGCACTAACTTGACCATCTCTAGCAAAACCAGCCAACATTACATTCCATGTGACCACATCACAACGTTGCGGACTTTCATCAAACACCTTCTTTGAACTCGCAACCATGAAACAAGAAGAATAAAAATGAATCAAAGCATTCTTCACGTACACATCCTCTCCAAAACCAAGCCTCAGCAGCTGACCATGAATCTGCACCCCTTCACTTAAACCCAAACTCTTGCTACAAGCTTGGAGCAGAAAAGTGAAAGTATAATTATTGGGTCTTGCACAGCTTCTCAGGATAGAATTGGAGTAAAAGACAAGCGATTTACGCGGCGATTCACTCTTTGCAATGCAACGCATCATGTTATTGGACATGAAAACCGGTGGGTTCTTGATGGTTTCATGAATGGTGAATGAATACTCAAGTGGGGTTGACGGGCAGAGAGCGAGAAGTGCAATGAGGTGACCCAGAAACGAGGCGTTGCCGTGAAGGCCAGAGACGACGATGCGAGCATGAGCTTGTTTGGTGAAGGAGACTGAAGGGTTTGCAGTTGAAAGGAGAGAAGATGGAAGAACAGTGATGAAGCGAGGACGTGAAAATACGTTGGTCGAAAAGAATTTCAACTTCTTATTGCAACCAAACATTAAAGTGATGAACAAAACATAATTGAAACCTTAATGAAGCGGAATGGGAACCTCAAGGTCAAGGCACAGCATATGTCGGTTCTTTTTCTTTATGCAAAATAATGAAGGAGCTACATTAAATTGTAGGATGACAATGGTTACTCGGCACAAATTTTTTGTTTTTTGTTTTAAAACGGGCAAACCGAGGTTGCTTTGCCTTTATTCATTGGGCTTCGAGCTGGCTCGATCCATTCAGTTTGGGTTAGATCGAATCTGTAATAGCTCAGTTTATCCCCCGCTTGTGATATTGTTCACTTGGGGTTCGCTCTTCACGGTTTTAAAACGCGTCATAAAGGAGAGATATCCACACCCTTATAAGGTGTGCTTTGTTTTCTTCTTCAGTCGATGTGAGATTTTACAATCTACCTCATTAGGACCTAGCGTCCTCGCTGGTACACTTGACTCGGGTACTGGCTTTGATACTACTTGTAACAGCCCAGCTCACGACCTACTTGTGATATTGTTTACTTTGGGCTCGCCCTTTATGGTTTTAAAATGCGTCACAAGAGGAGGTATCTACACCTTTATAAGGCGTGCTTCGTTCTCCTCTCTAACTGATGTAGGATTTCACATAATCGACCCAGGCCTTTTTGTCATCCCTAAAATTGGAGTTTAATACAACTTTTTCGATGGAAAATGAAAAATCGAAGTGGTAATGTGCTAACTCCAGTCAGGTCTCTTTTGAAATTTTTGAAAAAAGTATGAAATTAACTTAGATTAATTTTTTAATTTTGTATTGTTAACACATTTAAAAAATCTAAAGTCACTATTATGTATTTTGGTTGAATTATTATGAGTCTCGCTAAAGCCAAAATGAGAATGTATTTTATTTTTTGTTTGGTTTGAAATATATAATTTACAGAATAATTTTTGAAATTAACAATAATAATGACATAAAGGTATGAGACTACATACCATCTGTATTTCAATATATGAATGAAATACAGATGGTATGTAAAACTATAATATATTGAATATGCTTATAAAAAATGATCATGTCTACTAATGCTTATAAAACACAATTACGAACTCTAACTATGCTCTAGCTAAATTATTAATGACCGTTCAAAGGTTGGTGGGATTACCACTTGAAGATATGATATATTTAAAGCCATTAGAGTCAACGAAGAAGGTGGAATAATATTGGAAAAAATTTGTGAATCCGTACGAGATGCAATCCCAACTTTAATATTAGTAATATCTTTATATTCATAAGCGACCCTTCACACTTAAAAGATAAAAAATACTGAATTTTTGTCAAACCTCACCTATAAAATGTTTTAATATTTCAAATGGTATTAAAAAAATACTTTTTTTAACTAGAGGTTCGCTAAGAGAAGATTCAAACAAACTCTTTTGAAAGGAGAAATTCTTAGCATGACTTTCTCTTCTATTAGGAGAAAAAGTTAAAAATAAAATTAGAGAAAGCTACAATGACTAAATCCTTTATAATAGACAACTTATGGAGAATTAATTAGCTATAATAAAAAAGAAGGCTTAAAACTTTGTCAAGATATGAAACTTTAAAAACAATTAAATTATGAAATGTTTAAAACTAAAAAGAATTAGGGTCATTCTTCTAATAATTGATGTTTCTTATAACAATAACCATAAAATTTGTAAGGAATGTAGTAAAATTTCACGAAACAAAAATAAAAATAGATTTCCATATAAAAATAAAATTTTTTATAAACAACCTAAACAAAATAAATATATAATAAAAACTAAAGTTTCCTTTCTTCTTTTAAATTCATAAATAGAATGTGTTATAGATGCAATAAAAAAAGGTTATATAATTAAAATATTGTATAGTAACCAAAAATCTTCAAAACTTAGAATTAAATCAATAAATATTAGATAAAAATTCAAGTATAAATGATTATAGATAGTGAAACCTCTGAAGGATTCTCTGAAGAAAAATATGACAATGAAGCATTACTTATGGAAGATAATGAACAATTAGAAGAAGGAAAAAAAAAATAATGTGCTAGTAAAACATCAAAAATTTCTCTTAAAAGTCATAAACCATGTCTAAGATCCTCAATTACAAAAAGAATATCTTATGAAACTTCAACAATCATTTAACACCCCAGTCAAAATCTACATTCAACCTCCTCGTCCACTTACAACTTGACAAACATATTAGATAAAGCTAAAAAAAAAACCAAAAGCTCAAAATAGCGTATCTAATTTATATTAAGAAATTATAATCATCAAACAAGAGCTAAAAAATACTTCAACAAAAACAAAAAGATGATAGTGAAATAATAAAAATTTTACTTCAACAAATCAATAAAGCAAAATATAATTCAAACAAAGAAATTAATGAAAATCTTGAACTAAATAATAATAGAAAATTACCAGAAGACTTTCTATTTATATTAAACCAAGTAACATCCCAAAATATTTGATTAGAATAACTCTTAAAATTATATAGACTTTCATACTAATATCTTAGTTGGCACATGACCTGATTTAAACTATACAAAACAAGGTGTATTTCTTATTAAATTATTATAAATGGGTCAAGAAAGACTCAAAGATGCTAACGTTTCAAAGTAAAGATAAATTATAAAATATATACTTATATATGTTAAAATCAATTTTTTGTAAAAAAAATTCATAATAGTAGAAGATATCAATTTTTTGTAAAAAAAATTCATAATAGTAGAAGATATACGCTATATGGTTATTTTAGGAACTAATTTTATAAAATTAATTAATCCTAATATAGTAAATCATGACAATATTTCAACTAAAATTAACAACAAAAAGCTATGTTTTCCTTTTATAGAAAAATAAACACTAGAATATGAATATGATCAAAGCTCGTTCTATTTATGAAAATCAATTCAATAAAATAATAAATGCAATAAAATAAAATAAAATATTTTTACAAAAACATACAAGAGAGAATAGGAAAACAATCAAAAGATGCAAAAATCAAACAAAAATTAAAAATTTACAAGAAATCGTTGAAAATGAAATATGTGCTAATTTACCCAACTACTTTTGGAATAGAAAACAATATATTGTAGATTTTTGTCTTATGAAAAAGACTTCAATGAAAAACAAATGCTCATTAAAGCTAGACCTATACAAATGAATACATACTTAGAAAAATTATGTAAACAAGAATTTAATGATTTATTGAGTTAAAGGTTAATCACACCATCTAGGTCCTTTCGGAGTTATGCAATCTTCTATGTTAATAAAAAAATGAGAGAGAAAGAGTAGTACCTAGATTGGTAATAAACTATAAACCCTTTAACAAAGCATTAAAATGGATTACAAATTATATTCTAAACAAAAAATATTTGCTCTAAAGGCTATAATTCTTAAATATTTTCAAATTTTGATATGAAATCAACGTTTTAAAAAGTCCAAATAGATCCTAAGGATAGATATAAAACTAATTTTATTATCCCATTTCGATGGTATTGAAATGTTATTTGGTCTAAAAAATGCTCACTTTGAATTTCAAAGAATAATGAATAAAACATTTACCGCTTATTTTGAATTTTGCATCGTTTATATAGATGATGTATTGATATTTTTCTTCACATTAGGACAACATTTCAAACACATGAAAACTTTCATTCATGTTATATATAAAAGAAGGATTGGTAGTGTTGAAAACAAAACTTAGTCTTTTCCAAACTATGGTGAGGTTTTTAAGACATTATATAAAGAATGACATCATAACACCAACAGAAAGAATATTAGAATAAATACCAAATATTTGATAAAAAAAAGCTTAGGAAGCTTAAATTATGTTCTAAATTTCTACCTTAACTTAAATAGCCTTTGTAAAACCCCCTCCTAAAAGATTAAATAAAAATCCAAAACCTAAGGCAGAACAACACACTAGTATAATAAAACAAATCAAAGCTATGGTAAAATATATTCCCATATTACATATAGTTGAACCTAATGCTTTTAAAGTTATAGAAATTGATGCTTCAATTCAAGGTTATAGAGGATTATTAAAGCAAATTATTAATAACAAAAAACAAGTGATTTAATATATGTCAATCGAAGCAAATATCTACTATCAAAAAAGAAATTTGATCAATTATTTTATAAATTACAAATTTTCAAGGAGATTCACCAAAATTAGAATTTTTTCTCCCTATTAGTTGTAAATCTGTTGAAGAAGTTTTTATTAAAAATATGTTTAAAATATTGCTTCAGAATAATTTTTTTCATATGGCAAACAATTTTAAGTATTTTTGACTTTGATATTGAATTTATTAAAGATAAAGCAAACTCAATTCCTGATTTCTTAACCCGAGAATTCCTTCAACGTAGATAATGATTCCAATAGTAAATACCTCTCTATACACGTAGATAATGATTCCAATAGTAAATATTCCCACCAAAAGTTTACCAAAGGTACTGCACCTTTAACACAAATATCAACCTAAAGATTATTACGACATTTTCCATCCATCCATCAAAAATTTTCATTCCTTGTGTAATTAGATGTAAATATGAGTACAAACAAGATCAACAACTTAATGTTCCAATTTTAATCTAGATATTTAAAGTTAATGGTGGGACAAATATGTCTAAGGCTACAAAGCATCTTAACAAGCTATGGAAGAATGGTTAGCCAACATTCCTTGCCTTATTGGCTAAAGAACAACTGAACCCACATTATTTTTGTAGCAAAAATCAAAAGCACCTTAAAACATTATTAGCTAATGAGAAGTAAAAAATATTTTGAGATAATGAAACAATTTTAAAATCCAAATCTTCTGCTTTGACATCGGAAAATAATGAAGACATAGAGATTAGTTTGATGTAAACCCCTACTTGTAAAATCCAAAGCCCAATTTCGTAAGGCAAACCTACGATATGTTGTTTTCTATTCCAAAGGCATTGGATAAATAAACATATAATTCACTTACAATGATTTCTTGTAAATTTGTAATTCTTTTAGTTTATCTTTTCATCTTGGAATTTTTTTTCCTATTCTCTATGTTGTCATATCTTTTTTCAAATATGTTAGTTATTTTTGTTTTGAATTTATTATGTTATTTAATGGATTTTCATAAATAGGACAAGCTTAAACACTTCAATATTAATATTGACAGATGTTAAGTTCAATAAAGTCTAATCTCTACATCAAACTTATTTCTTTTGACTATTATCTAAATTTAACGATATTTCTTAGAGATAACATTATTTTAAATGCTTTAGTATCGAAAATAAATACCCATAATTATAAAATAACACATGATCAATCCCCTTAGCATTAATATATAAAATATATTACAAAGCTATGAATATAGCCTTTGCTTCCAAACCTTGATATATAGTAAAAGGTGAAACCTTACTTTTACATACTAATTTTAAAAAATCCAACACATTGGTGCCAAAGTTAATAAAATGAAAGGAATAGGTACTTGAAGCTGCAACGGATCCAACTCCATTGGTGCCTTTAAGTCTGAATGCAAAAATAACATAAATAAAGTTATACAATGATAGTAGAGTAAATGTATCTTTAATAGAAAATCAACAAGCTTTAGATTTGTTGATAATGACTTAGATTCTATTATTGACTTATAAAAAGTCTTTAGAATTCCATCTATGATAAACATCCAAAGTAAAGATCCACCTAGGCATTCAACATCTGATACTCCATCCTCTAGCCTTCAAGGAGTGGATTAGAATAAAATATTCAACCTATTTTCAAAAATAATGAAAATAATCTTCCCCAACATCTCTAACATTTTATTTTATAACCGAAAATATGAACAATGAATTATATATGTTAGAAAAAGAGTTTGAAGTAAAAAATATTTACCCAAAGATTTTAGTCCTTAGAAAATAAATACAAGAGATTATGATTTTAATGAATTCTTAGAGTAAAGAAAACAAATTCAAAAAAAGGTATTAAAAGTTGTTAATAATCATAAAGTATATTCTTTGATTAATTTGATTTATAAGCCCAAGAAAAAACATAGAATATCCTTTTAAAGCTATTAAGAATAACAATAAAACAAAGGTGTTGCAAATTACAGAGAAATTGTAGTTTGAAAACCCTCATTTTTTGTGAAATCAAACTTTTATATAAACAAAATATAGTTATAGTTTCCCCTTTAAACATAGCAAATGAATTTGAGAATGTGAACCTAAAAGATATAAAAAAATGTTATGTGTCAAAACAATTGTACTAATAGTTATTTGCATTCTATAGAAGGATAACTATCCAGCATAGAAAAAAATTCAAAAAATCCCACCATCATAACTGAAAGAGAATTGTCTAGAACCCTATATTCAAATCTCATGAAATATGTAGTAGTAACTTAAGCCAATTCAAAAAGAAAAATAATGGAGTGTTCCTTAATTCTATAAAAAAATAATTAAATAATATTAAACAAAATTATTTTCACTTCCCCATTGGTATCAAAGCCAAGTTTTCTAAAGAGGTGATTGATATAGTATTGAATATATTAAATTGAGATATATTGGTTTCATTTCACAAAGGGTAGCTGGTCCCGATAGTTAAACCAAGGAGTAGCATGTAAGTCCGTTGGTTTAGCCGACTCATAATTGGATAAATTGAAGTTTTTAAAGAAATATACTCTTTAAGAGTAAATTTATCTCTAATGCATCTTTCTCTGGTACTAACGAGAGGATTGTTGGTGCTAAGTTTGAATAAAAAAAGAGGAAGGCTTTGACACAAAATTCATAAGAGAAGCTTTAGCTTTAGCTTTTGATACAAGGCTTTATTATGGCTTTAGCAAAATAAGGAAATTACATGGATTTAGGCTTTGGGCAAATAAGGGGAGACAGGCAGGAGTTCCTTAGAAGAGGAAGAAGCTTAAAACTTCAAAGAAAGCTTATAAGAATGCTTTTCTTTCTTTGTTACATTTGCCTCCTTTTATAGGCATTTATATGTCCTTTTCTTTTATCATTTTATCAAATATTGATGGAAATATCTATTATAGCTCTTCAAATTTATAGACCTGCTTGTGGTTACAGTTGCAGAGTCTTGTTGTTGCAGGCTTTACATTAACTTAATTTTTTTTTCAATTAGGCTTTATTTTCTATAAATGGGACATCATATCAAATTGATCTCATCATCCTCTTGTTATATATCTTATTAGTCCCTAAATAAAAATATTTGGAGTAATTGTTTCATTATCTCAAAATATTTTTCTTTTGTTTTTGCATAGGGTAATAGTGTTTGGGCTTTTGATTTTCGCTGCAAAATAATGTGGCTCACTTGTTCATTATATTTTGAGCTATGAATGTTGGGTTAACCATTCTTCCATAGCTTGTTGAGATGCTTTGAAGCCCTAGACAGATTTGTCTTACCATTTCACTTTAAATCTTTGGAATAGTCCAAAGACATTTGGTTATGGGTCTTGTTTGTGCTCATATAAAAATTATGATATAACTAATAATGATGGAGGGACAATGTCTTTATAATCTTCAAGTTGATACTTGTTTTTGAAGGTGCAATATCCTTGGTAAATTTTTGGTAGAAATATTTGTGATATGCATCCATATCACTTCCACTAGCGGATAAACTAAAGGGAAAAATTATTATTTGCATATTCTTGAAGAAGCTAATTTTGTAAAAATAAGACACCATTTTGTTGAGACTGACAAAACCATACCAACCTATTCTACTTGTAAAATTAACAAAATCATTCACTCTATTGAATGGGGCCAAAAGCTCTAGAAGTAAATGAAGTTTAAAGCCATATTTTCCACAAACCTTCCTTATTGTCCCACTTATAGCTATTATGATCACCAATAAGCTTGGTTTAATGTCTTCCTAATGACCAACAACACAAGTGATATGGATCATAATTCAATTCTTTAGGAAAATATTATAAATAACTTCATATGGGTTTGGATTGTAAAATTTGTTTTTAATAATTAAAATATTATGAAAATTCTTTTTATCAAAATAACTACTTTAAAAAGATTTTTGTGTTGAAATTTATAAATTTTTTGAAATTAAATTTATAAAATATCTGTTAATTTGGCCTGTACAAAATAATTTTTTGGTTGTATTTTTAACATCCTTTTTTGGTAAAATTTTCTTTAAGAGAATCCCTCTATGTTATTGCTAACTCTAGGGTTATTGACATGTGCAATAACCATTCTTGAACATTTATAATTGTATATGAGAATGTTGAGGTCTCACCATAGGATTTAAGTAGAAAAGGGTCAACCTTTTCCTTTTCCAATATCTTCGCCAAAACTTTATTGGTTGTTCTGTAGTGGGTTATATTATGGATAAGCTTTGCTAGCTTTTTGGTATGCTTTATTGGGCTTTTGGAGAGATATTTTCTCCTACAATCATGATCTAGATTGAAGGAATTCTCATGTTAAGAAATAAAGAATAAAGTTTGCTTTACCTTTAATAAATTCATTATCAAAGTCAAAAATCAATAAAATTACTTTCCATATAACAAAAATTTGTTTTGAAGCAATATTTTGAGTGTCTTTTAATTAAACCTTTTTAGTAGATTTATAGTTTATAAGAAGAAACTTTTAATTTAGCAAATCTCCTTGAGACTTTGTAATGTATAAAACAATAGATAATTTTTTTATGATAGTATAATAGTTGCTTTGAGCGGGACTCCGATGTTCTAAGTATATTTGCTAATTTGTTTTTTATTATTATTAAATTGTTTTAATACTCCTCCCTAACCTTGATTGGAAGCATCAATTTCCACGATTTTAAAAGCATTAGGATTAACTATATATGATATGAAAATACCTTTTACCATAGCTTCAATTTGTTTTATTATACTAGTGTGTTGTTTGGTTCAAAGTTTTGGATTTTTCTTGAATTTATCATGGAAGGTTTTACAAAGTCTATTTGAGTTAGGATAGGAATTGATAACTTAATTTAGGCTTATTAAAAATCTTTGAAGTTTTTTTATCAAATATTTGATTGTGAAATTCATCACTAAATTTTAAGGCTCTCTCTATTAGTGTTATTGTGCCATTTTGTATATTGTGTCCTAAAAACTTTACCTTGGTTTGAAAAAATTAAGCTTGTTTCTTAACACTACCAATATGTTCTTTTTAATAATGTGAATAAATTTTTTAATGTGCTTGAAATGTTGCATTAATGTTGAGAAAATATTAAAACATCATCTATATAAACAATGCAAAATTCAGAAAAAGGGAAAATATTTCATTCATTATTCTTTGAAATTCAAAGGTATCATGTTTTGGACCAAATAATGTTACATTCCACTCATACTCTCCAAATAGAATAGTAAAAAGCAAATTTGTATCTATCTTTAAGGTCTATTTGGACTTGTTAGAACCCTGATTTTATATCAAGGTTTAAAAATATTTAGGAATTATATAGTCTTTAGAACAAATCTTTCTTGTTTGGAATATGATATCTAATCCATTTTATGCTTTAATAAGGGGATTATAATTTATTATAGTAATCTAGTTACTTCTCTTTCTTTCTCAAAGTTTTCATTCACAACTAGTAAGCTTACTCTTTTGTAATTAGAAGGTTACGGATTCGAGTAACAGAAATACCTTTTTTGTAAAATACAAAAGGAAAGTTGTGTATAATTAATGACCCCCATAAAGCGGGGATCCTTATGAAATGGGGTTTGCCTTAAAAAGGCTGCATAACTCTGTGGAGATCTAGATGGAGAGATTAACTTTTTCTTTAATAAATCATTATTTTTTATTTACAAAATTATTCCAAGTCTTTACTCATTTAAATGAATTTAGATTTAACAGGGATCTGTTTTTCTTTGAAGTCTTTTTCATAAGAAAAATTTTTAATATGTTTTTTTTGAAATACAAATTTATAATATGTTGCTTTCTATTCCAAAAGGCGTTGGGTAAATTAACAAATATTTCACATTCAATGATTCCTTATAATTTTTATTTTTTATTTTATCGTCTCATCTTATAATTATTTTACTATTCTTTCTATTATAATATCCTTTTCAAATATGTTAGTTTTTTTGTTTTACATTTATTATGATATCTAATTGGTTTTTATAAATCTAACTTGCTTTAACATAGATAAGCATATGTTTAATAATTTATCTTTAAATTTGAATTATTAGTAACTTTAAGTCTTTCTTGGTTTTTTATAATAATTTTATAGGAATTATACCTTTCTTAATACAATTTAATTACCTCTTGTTCCAAATAGAGAAATAGTATCAATATGAAAGTCTTACTAATTTTAAGAGTTATTCTAATCACATATTTTTGGAATGTTATTTACTTTAATATTAAAACAAGCTTTGCTATAATTAGATTCTTAGGACCTACTTAATATTTATAATTTTGCGTCACAAAAATGTAATTGGTGTTTAAGTGCTGTTGTTACTACTTTAAGGAAATAAATTCTATCTAAAATTTGTATTCTCATTATTTAAGTTAAAGGTGTATCAATATTTCTATTAATTTATTGTTTTCTTATTAAACACTTAATTCCTTTTTCTAGAATTTTTACTATTTTCTTGCGAAATCTTAAATATAACTTATCAATTTCAAATAGTATAATGACATAAATAAAGTATTAAAAGTAATAATTGTTAGACATGAAAAGTACCGATATACTTGTCTATTGCAGAAAAAGGAAATGCGGAAATGTAAAATCATACCTCCTGCCATTGGTGTTGAGAGATTTTGGATAGGTGTGAGAGGGCTCTTCTAAGCTTTATGCAAATTCAAAAAGATGGTGTATGCAGAATAATGCTAAGCCTTGGGACCCAATACACGTTTCATCGATCTAATACTCCTTGTTGTCTTCCATCAAAACAATAAAGGAGATGACGTTTCGTGTGGAAGGTTGTGAGGTTTCAAAGTGAAGCAACAGATACAACCCATCAAAACGTTGCAACTGCTGGGTAACTAAACAGCAGATAATAGTCTCCCACTTGGGTCGTAGATGTAAGCTAAAAGTCATGAAACCTCTACGCAATTAAAGAAACCAAATGCACGAATCATGGCAATAAGTCCTCTAAATGTGAATATTATCTTCCATGTATCACTATGCATCATATTTCTTATTCCACATTAAATGAATGAATAAACCTTTATGTTTATTTGAGGTCCATAATATTTTTTATTCTCAAAATAAAAAATGTGTACACTAGAATGAGAAAACAACAAAATTAATAAGAGTTTCGTGAAAGTACATACAATATATCACATAATGGAACCAAGTCCCATTCTAGCAACATGATCCTTAAAACTCTTTGATGGCATTCCTTTTGTTAAAGGATCATAAATCATTAATTCAGTGCTAATGTGTTCAATGATCACCTTGTTCTCTTTGACACATTCTGTAATGGCCAAATACTTAATGTCAATGTGTTTACTTCAACTACCACTCTTGTTGTTTTTGGCCAAGAAAACTGCGGCTGATCATAGTACATTCTTAATGGCTTAGAAATGGAATCCATAATTCTAAGCCCAAATATGAAACTCTTTAACCATACACCATGTGAGGTAGCCTCAAAACAAGAAACGAACTCAGCCTCAATGGTAGAAGTAGCAGTCAAAGTCTGCTTTGAACTCCTCCAAGATATGGCTCCACTGGTAAACATAAACACATATCTAGATGTTGACTTTCGTGAATCAACACAACCAGCAAAGTTCAAATTTGAGTAGCCAACTACTTCGAGATTATCAGTTCGTCTATACATAAGCATGTAATCTTTGGTCCCTTAAAGGTACCTCATCACCTTTTTGGCAGCTCCCCAGTGGTCTATACCTGGGTTACTCTGATATCTTCCCAACATTCCAACAACAAATGCAATGTCAGGTCTTGTACAAA
>JAOQMM010000171.1:3360019-3373972 GCA_027563515.1 Erythroxylum platyclados | reverse complement strand
TGAAATTAAATTATTCATAATTTTTATTAAAAATTAATATATTAAATAATATATATTTAGTTGATAGTAAATTTGAAATAAAATTTTTTTTTTTATAGTTTTCATAATTTTTGAAAATTGGAATAAATCAAAAAATAAAAAAAAACTAAGTTTATGATGGAATGGAACTATTATTAAAAATAAATTTCAATTGCCCCTAGAAAATATTGTTAGAACCTCTAACTACTTCTGTTGGTAGAGTTGTACTTTTAAGACAAATGAAAGAAATGTAGTTCTTTTAACAGAACGCGGCACTAGCAGAAGCCTAGACGGATGGCAATAGAGAAAATAAAGAAATAAAGGGGGGCAAAAGGAGTGAGAGCAGGTCAAGCAAGGCTTTAGCTTTTTCTATCAGGGGTCAGGGGCCCTTATTACAGGCAAAAATATACTGAAAAAGAAAAGTGGAAAATAAAAAAGCGAAAGACTAACTGACTTATGGCAGAGGCAGCTGTCTCCAACTTGTTGGACCAGAAAGCAAAATATCAACTAACTCAAACATTGTAACCATCCAACCCCACTCTCAGTCCGTAATTAATTGGGATCAATTACCTCAACCGATCAACTAATACAAAATAACTTAATTTAGGTGGTCGGAAAAAATATCTTTAATTGATCTCCGTTACACCTCAATCATACATGCAAAAATAGACATCTACATCTTTAAAAAGTTGATTGAGAGTTATATAACCCAAAAGACATCCGTGTATAGTCGAATGTTCCATAAAAACATTTATAAATACTATTATCTTGATCTCTCGGATAAACAAAATCTAATTATGTCTAGAGCATCAATCAAGGAAACAATAGAATACATTGTGGAAAATGATCCTTTTAAATTACCTTATTAAGTTTCCTTTAATTAATACACACTCTCATGTGCGAGTTACATAAAGTTTTTAAAGATCTTAGATAGTCAAACATTTATATATATAAACATTCAATTCGATATTTGATTTTATTGGCTTAATTTTGAGACTTAATTCGTTAAATATACTAATTAAATTATTACATACATTTGAAAGTAGCGTACCCAATGCACGTTAAAAGAATATTGTTTACGAAATATGTGTATATATATATATATATAGATATAAGTATATATATAAGTAATTATTACTTGTTGAATTCATACTGAACGCTGTTATTATTGTTATAAGTAATTACTCTACTAATTATATGGATGGATTGAAAACAAGGAATTTCTAAACCCACAAATTTGATATGAATAATGAAACTCACCAGTTATCTAAATTGTGTTTCAAACTACCACTTGGAGACATGCTTACTTGGATATGTAACTCTCTAGAAAATTGTACATTATTTCTAATTAGAATGATGAGTCAATTGAATATAGATGTATCTTGTGGGGCTCATTCCACTTTCTCTGTCAGTAGCAGTCTGTGTCTATAATATCTTCTTCTTTTTTGTTATCCAAAAGAGGGAGTGGTACAGTAACGTGTGGGTGTGACAGACTGGAACTAGTACACTTGTTCATCCTTTGTTATCATATCCATTTCACTCTTTTTCTTCTGCCAGCTATGTAAAACAATAATGATTTTATCTCCTGCATCATGCATGTTAACCTGTGAAACAATCAATTGTACCAAATAAATAACACATTAGGATACATTTTGAATATGCGAAGTTTAATGTCAAATGAAAGAGATATATCATTGGAAATTCACAAAATAAATTATTTAATATTAAAAAGCAACATAAGAAACAAGGAAGTTGTACACAAAAATAAGGATTATAACCTCATGTTTCTTAAAAACTGAACACGAGTATCAAAATCTGCAGGTTGACGAATATAGATTCGTAACTTTGACTTTAATGAATAGCATTTTTTGAAGTGGCCAAGTTAAGAAGAGATTATGTTGAGGCAAATTAATCTGGGGTTTAGGAGAGCTTCAAATCCAATCCAAAGTCCATTGGTGTACAGAATGGAGTTAGGGTCTGGATTCCATCACCTTTGCTGATGTGAATACTTCTGGCATCAGCCAGCCCATTTAGAATTTGGAACTTCTGAACTCCAACTCCAAATTCAGCCCATGAACATCACCGGGTTCTTAATCTCTATTTATTCCATCCAACTTCCCTTTTGATGCTAGAACTGAAGGGATGTCGATAGGCGATTTATATAACTAGATTCAAGTATTTTTAATGAGCCAATTTATGGGTTAAGCTTAGGTTCCAGTTTGCTCGAGGCCCAATTATTATAAACAAAATAATATCGTTTCACTTAAAAGAGTTAAATTTTAGGTAGGTCTAAGTCGGGACAACTTAAGCCCGGACTTAGTTTAAAAAAGATATTATTTTACACTTTTAATTTTTTTAAATTTATTTTAAAAAATTGGCGTAACTGACCCATTGGCATCTTTGGCTAGAAGTTAGGGCCAATTTATAAACTTCTACAACAATTTTGAATCATATTATGTGCTCAAAAAGTGAAATAACATGCTCTTTTAGTAAGAACCACTGTATGAAATGTATAATAGTGGGTCTCATTTGTCATGTATAATTATGGACACTACTAACACGAAATAGTGAGCCCTACTTTATATTTTAAAATGTATATGATGACATGACATTTAATTGACGGAGTTCACATCGTTAAATTTTCTGTCCATTTAAAATTTGTTTTGAACGTTTTGAAAATTAAGGTTCAATTTGAACATTTCAAAATATTAAGGTTCAAGTTGTATTCTGTTATAAATGTTGAGATTTAAAATACACTTTTGGTTTAAAGCCTATATGTTTGTGCGAGGTTTAGATACTTGAATATTGATTTAGGATGTTTACTACTCATATCTAAATTTTACTAATGTTTTAAGAATCAAGTGGTTCTCCTCGATTGTCAATATCTATCATGTATCTTTTCAAGAGGTAATTCGAATGGCCCGTAGAACTTTTTCAAACTACCAAGTATTTAAGGTCTTGTATCGAGTTCCTGTAATATCACAAGCACCACTTAATATTGGGAAGTCTGGATCACCTGGCATTAAAGGCCTTTAAAGAGCATTTAGGGCCAACCAGTTATTTAACTTGGAATCATTAATTTGCGAAATGGCTTATCTGGTTTACTTAATGTAAACTCAGCTGATCACCATTTCTCCTTAATCTATATTTAATTAGAATATATTTTAAAAACTTTATTAAATAATTGACAATAAATCCCACTCAAATGTTAATAAAGAATCCAATATTATGGATGACAACGGGCCAGCCCCGCCAATTTTTGTAAAATAATTTAAAAAAATTAAAAATATAGAACAATGTATTTTTTTAATTGGGTCCAAGCTTGGATTGTTCAAATACAGGCCTATCCAAGGTTTAACTCTTCTAAGTAAAATAATATTGTTTTGTTTAAAATAATTGAGTCTCAATCCAGTCTGACCCTGGACTTAAGCCATTAAAAACAATTAAATTTAGGCCTATGGGCCAACAATTGCCATCTCTATTAAATATTTCATAATAGAGCAAATTGTTGATATTTTAAATATGACGTTTTCAAAAATTACAGATAATGCTTATATTTACACAAAAATCAAGTTTAAAGGGAATATTAGAAATAAATTTGACATTTGAAACTCTATAACAATTTTAAAAGAGTAGCTGAATAATCAAATCTTGATCAATTTAGGTGATTTAAGATTCATTTAAAGTTTCATGTGTCTAGATTAAGTGAATCTAACTTTGAATTATTTGGAATTAAATAGAGAGAATCACAATGAAATAAAGACAGATTAATAATTATTTTTCCTTATATAAATTTTATTATATCCCTGAAAAAAATTTCTTTTAAGTTACTGAGTTTAAAATTATCTATTGATTCTATAAATAATTACATAATATTTTATTTGATGTAAGAGAGGTAAAAATAAAAATTATCTTCTTTCATTATACATATGAGTGTGGAAGTATTTGTAAACTTATTATGAAATGGTGATCAATAACTAAAGTCCCTTATGGCCTTAAAGCACACTAGTCAATAATTAGCATCAAGAAGCTATTTTAGATTAGGAAGGAGATTGATAGGTTGAGACCATTATTGGTGCTTAGGCTATGATATTGTCCTCAGACTCTGGAGATTAATCCACGACTATGTCGGCAAAGGTTGTTACTGACAGGGGCCACTGGGGCTTTTTAGCGCACAAAAGAATGAATATCGAGCGGTGGTAGGAGGATAGTAGTGCGGCTAGGCACTTACAAGTGAAGGGCCTGCCTATAAACATGTTCTAGACATGCTTCTTTATGAAGAAGATGTGCATGACTGAAACTAGTTCAATTGTTAATACTGCTTCACTTAGCTTTTGCTTTATGGAAGATTGCTTTTCGAAGCATGCTCTAAATTAGCCATTTAATCATCATCCTTGTCATAGTTCCTTTGAACCAAATTCGAAATGTTTTATACACTACAAAAACTTCCACATGATCTTGTTTAAGTTACCTTTCGTATGAATTAGAGATTATAAAGGTTATATCATAGTTCAAATCTTGATAGAGAAAAGAGGACTTAATTGTTTTTTCTACTAATCATTCGTATACTCTTTAGTATTAATTAGTATAACGATGGTATTAATCAACTTGGGAAAGGACATAGTTCAACCAACTAAAGCACACTAATACCAACCCCATCACTTACACCTTCCTTTTTAACAAAAGAAGAAAAAAAAAAGAAAATGAGATGAGGCCGTACTTAGATGTGATCATGCCTCCACAGAAAGAAAGCAAGATGAATGGAAAGAGGATACTTCATAGGATGATGCGTTGAATCTTGAAGTTGATGGGATTTTAACCTAACCTTTATTACATGTCTTTAGTATCAACTCATGGACCATGTGATAGCCTCCAAAGTAAGATCCACATTACATGTCCATTCTACTTCATACCACAATAGGACAGTCATATATCTACATAAAGTTGGTACCCTAAGTGGGTATTGTCTTAACCTACCAATCTCTATCTACTTGATTTTCACTTTTCGTAATAACTAATAGTACTAAGCAGGTCAAGGCAAAGCTGGAAAGGAGGAAGAAACTATGATTAGAAGATACTGTCGTTCAAGATACACTACTGTGGAATTCAACGTGCTTTGAATCATTGAAGCTTTGGACTTCGATGTCTTCTCCATGAGAATTATGAGGTGTAGTAGGTGATATGGATGGGTTATAAGAATACCGTCTGGCCCAGAACAGATAATTCAAGAAGTTGATGAGACTTAGGGCAGCTAGTAGCCAATAGAAGAGGTCTAATCTATCTTTGTTGATGTCATTTTCACTAAGCCAGCCATTACCAGAAGAGCTAGAGGTGATTTTGTTCACCAATGAAACCAGGACAGAGCTTAGATAGAAGCCAAAAGAGTATGAGCAGTAAGTTAGGGCTGTTAGAAATGACTGCATGCCCTCCAACGATTGTTTGTAAAAGAACTCTATGAGACCTACTGCCGTGAACATCTCTGAGAGGCCAAAGATTAGGAACTGTGGAGCAATCCAAAATATGGACATGTTTGTATTGAATTGCAGAGCTTCCATTCTTCTCTTCTTCTCTATTATGGCAGCTGAAACCATAGAGAAAGTGGCAGTAAATAATCCGATGCCAATCCTTTGCAGAGGAGAGATTCCAGAGTCTATTCCTGTAATTCTTCGAGCAAATGGTACAAATAGGGTTTCATAGAGAGGGACTAAAAATATGAGCATAATATAAGGAATGGATTGAAGTGAAGCTGGAGGGATGTCAAAGTTCTTTGTGATCTTGCTGTTCATTGCACTTCCTTGTTGGACTGAGAATGTTTGAAGCTGTGCCAAAATGGTGTTGAAGATGATTGTGCAGGCAAATATAGGGATGACAGAGATTATGATCTTCACTTGCTCCACTTGTCCCACCGTGGATAGTTTCCATGGACCTTCGCTTTCCTGAGATCTATCTTGGATTTTGATGCATGCCTTGTCAAGAAATCTGTAAATAACAAGAATTTAAGGTTGTAAATTGAATATGGATATATGAATTCCATGTTATGGTTTTAGAGATTGTTGTAATTATTCTTCCGTACAATTTGAATTTACAATAGTTAGAATAGTGCCTTCATTATCTGCAATTGCTCCAAGTACATTGTAACAGCAATATTTCCTATTCCCTATCTTCCTTTATTTGGATAACCGCACCTGAACTTGTCAGTATGAAGCAGGTTGCTGACAGGAAGTGACGAAGCAGATGCGTGCTGAGGCATAATTTTGTGGTTTCCATGTAGCTTCTGCGCATTGGAGGGACAAATTTGCTTTCTTTTAGTAATGGCAGCGACAAAAACCTGTCGAGGAGATTAAAGAATTAGAACAGGAAAAGAGAGACCAATTAATCAACAAATTTTATTCAAAGTAGCAGGTCTGGTGTGGGACAGTGCTGATCTCGTGAGCCTGGCAACTTATACAACGTGCTTCATACTAAAAAGGCAGAAGGATTAATAGTAAAACTAAAAGATGACATACCAATCCAATGAGACACTATCTTGTAAACTAAGCAATTCATTTTGAGCATGTAGATTTAATGGTGATTCAAAGCAGAAAAGGAAATCCTGAATACTTTGTATTGTTTAGTCCTCTAATTAAAGCATAGAAACTGCTTTTAGTTGTCTAAAAAAATGAAAATCCAAGAACAAAAGACAGAACTTAATCAGACCATAGAAATAAAGCAAAACAGATTAAACCTGAGCCACAGAAAGATTATATGGCATAAAATTGCTTTAACATGCAAGAATTTGGAAATGTTTACAAACTCCTGTAATCTCATATTTTACCAATATCCAAAATTTAAGAATTGAAGACGTTTATTAGCTTCAATCATTAGGTCAAATTCATGATGGTTTGTGTATTACTAGATGAAAGACAAAAAAGATAAAGATTTGTGTATTACTTGTGCAATTGGAGTGAATATACTTCCTCGAGGTGGCTTGTTCCTGTAAAGAAACAGACCCGAAATCAAGAAAATCAATCCAACCGCCATAACAGCAGCCGAGACCCCGAACCCAACATCCATGCCAGAGTGAGTTTGAAGCCAAACAAGAAGGGTAAGTGCTATAAGCTCCCCCATGCAAAAGGCAAAGTAGGCAGTGTTAAAGTACGTGGAGAGCTTCCTGGAGTCTTCTTTTCTGAACTGATCTGCTCCATGAGAAATTATGTTTGGCTTTAAGCACCCACTTCCCAAAGCCACCAAATAGAGTGCCACAAAGAAAATCAAAGCTTTGTAGCCCTTGGCCACTTCGCAAAGACTTCCCTCGGAGTTGGAGACCATGCTGCAGCGTGGTGGCCTCAGCTGTGGCAAGTGGGCTTGAACTGACAGTAATATGAAGCCCTGTAACGTTACTAAAAATTAGTATATAATTAAGTGCTTATAAGTTGAATAATTTCTTGAGCTTGAAAGCTTGATTGGTGGAAAACTGGTACTTACAAAGAGTTCAACGAACCCGAAGATCAACATAGTCCAAAAGCTTCCGAGATAAGAATCTGACAGGAACCCACCAATGAGAGAAAGGAGGAAGACAGTTCCAACGAAATTCGTGACTATATTTGCAGATTTTGATAGTGGGAAGTGCATTTCATTGAATACATAAGTTATGAGATTGTTCCCAACAGCTGCTATTGCCATCATTTCAAAACATTGAAGTCCTGAATCAAACAAAAAGTGACTGAGCTGTTTAAACTCAAGAGATATGTTATGCTTAAATACAAACTTAAAATGCCATTTCCATATTCCATTCTGTTGCTGGGTTTGGTAATGTCTAATGAACTGATAAGACTGATCAAAAGAAGCTGGTACTTGACGTAGGAAAATGGTAATGGGCACATGTTGCAAATCGTGGATACTGCAATCAAGTTATAATGTCCTGCCAGAAGCAGACACTCCATGTGGACTTTATCTTGATTAAGTTTTACTTCAAAACCATTAAGTCCTATAGAAATGTTCATGATCAATGCGTATGCACAAAACAGAGATCGAAGACAAGGAGATCAATGTGTAGACTGTAAAGAGAGATAGAGACAAACCAAGGACAAAAATAGCGGCAGTCATGCCACCATGCTTGTGATTCTTGCAGGGTCTGCCTCTCCAATCAACAGACAACTCCTCCACAGCAGCTACAGGCAAGGAGTCTCCTGTGAACTTCATCTTTTATAAGCCTTTTCCTAAACTTTCCCCTATTATAAGGAATATTTGTAATGCTATGGTAAACCTTGAATGAAACCAAAAAAAGAAAATGCTTGACGAATCAATTCCACAATCCCCACAGCAATAAAGTATGTATAAAAAGCTTTATCTTTTCAAGGGCTTCTTTGGTGATTTTGAGCCTTAAGAAGTGACTAATCCAACTCCCACATTTATAGCGTTCTTCAATTCCATTTCCTCGTGCCCGATCTTTCTCATTTCCATTTCAACTCGTCCCCAATAGTTGACTCACTCACTCACTGTATTAGTGGGATGCATGGCCCAGATCTTCTATGCTCAGTATATACTATGTTATATGTATGTATGTAAGTCAGCTCCCATAATTAGTAAATCCTTTTCTGTTAAATCTTTTCCCACTCGTTGTTTATGAGTGGGTGGGGTGCCATGTAGAAGGCACGTGTAGCTGTGTACAAGCCATTCATCAATGATCATGCCATCTTCAAGTTAAGAGTACTATGCATTTTTATGTCATCCCTTGGGGTGGGACACATTCACCACACAAAGTGATATAAGTGATCAAGAGTGGAGCATTAATTCCACTACATTTCTGCTGTTAATTGAGCTTCAAAAGCATCTTCTTTATGTCCAGATTTGTAATTTGTGGTTTTCAAACTTTCTTGAGGATCAGAATGGAATGGTATCTCTATACGTACTAGAAGTACATCCCTTGGAACGTCTTTGTCTATGTGAGTAGACATTGGTATTTGATATATACGGCGGAGTCTAATCCTTGAACTTTTCAAGTCCCCACAGTTAGGTTAGGTTGGTACGTGGAAAGGCATAGACCAAAATGGTGGGCATGACTCGGAACTGTAGTTTTAATACTGATATTTATGATATGTCTCCCTTTAATTCTTAAAAAGAGGTATTGAAAATTAATCTGGTATTGAAAATTAATCTTAATCTCCTATAATAATGAACTATAGGCTCATTCCTTCGTCTTGACAAGACCAAACTATGGATGTATATATATATAGGTGAGCTCACCTTCATGTCACAAGTAAGATACTTGAGTAGATTGGACCTATTAAAAATTAATTGGAGAGAAAGGGATTGATGCCACAAATGAGGATATAATTATGCAAATGCTTACGACCATAAATCTTCTTATATCAAATTAGAACTACCGTTGCTGAGTTATGGTACTTCACCATTATGAAGTTGTAGGGTTTTCTCTTTTCTTTTTTCCTCTCTTTCCTTCTTTATTAATGATTCTTATATATAAACTCATCTTTTTCTCTGGGATCAAACCCATATATTTACTAGCATAACTTAATGGGGGCAGTAGCCTTATTGAATTCAAAACAAAATTGAAATGTACATATAAATGAATGTACTTGACGCTACCCGTATTTATTTTTTGTATTATTCTTTGTAATAACAGAATTGTCTCCACCAAATTATATTTCTTGGCCCTTGTGTTACCATTTTATATAGCCTGATGAAAATGAAAATTGATCGTGCGTTTTGGGATTAGAAAGCGGATAAAAAGATATTGTTAGTCTCTTTGTGGGATGTACGCAGTATTTTTTTATTATTTATGACAATAACGAATGGAAGTCAGTTTCCAACACACCAATATCTTTACTATCCCATGTAGAATATTGAACATAATAGTCATGTTCGATAAACAATTTAGTGATTCTAATCCACAAAAGACACTTGTCCTTTTCTATTTGACAAATATTTGCTTTAGATATTATTTAAGTAGAGGAGTCATTTCACTGTTGCCTGCTGGTATTGTGTTTTACAGTAAAGCATGCACCTAATAAGGTGGAGGGAGTGACAACTAAATATTGAAAAATGGCATGAGAAAAGTCAAAGATTTCGTGTTTTGCCTACCCTTTTGTGCATATTGTACATGTATTATCTTGTCTCTTTAAAGCTTATCTATCTTTATCAATATTCAAAAAAATCAAATATCAAATTGGAATAAACAAAAAAAATCAAAATTTAGCTATCAAACTAAATTTTATTATGAAATATAAACGATAAGATTATAAAAATAATTATTATATATTATTAATTTATAAAATATTGAGTATAAAATATAATCTTATGAATGAAAGAGTCTAAATTTGTATAAATAATAGTTAAAGGACTATGTTTATGAACAGAATACTTTTCTTAATATTATATCAGCCTTCCTTCGAAAGTATATTTTTAATATTATATCAGTTTCCCCTCAAAAGTATAGGATATTACACTTTCATATGACCTTGAATATGGTAATAAAAGACATGCATGACCGCTATTCTCTATAAGATCTGGTTGAATTTATAACTTTTAGGGTAATATTTGCTAGGCTAGACTTTTTTCTTTTTATGTATAAAAGATTCAAATTTATGAGATTTGAATCATTATTTTTAGAAATTCATTATGATCTTTTGGTTCACTTTTTTAATATCTAAAATTGGATTAATAGTTAGTATAAGAGAGTCAACATAAGAGGTAAAGAAAAGAAAAGAGAGAAAGAAAGAAAAGTTACAACACAATCTTTTTGAACTAGTTCCAATTTTCTGTTTGATCTAGAATGATTTATAATTAATTGAGTTCAAATTTAGTCTACAAGTTCCTAAGATATTGCTTTATAATCTAAATGGTACAAATCTTGTTTGAAGGACTATAACTTGACTTTGGGTAATTTCTCTTTTTTTTCTTCCTTATTTGTTGTTGCTTCCTTTATCATTTCTTTCTCCTTACACAAATTTTATGACTATTTTGGAGAGTATTTTGTAATAATTTTTTGGTATAGTGGATTTATTTTGATGAATTGGAGGTTCTGTTGCTTTTATTCTTGATTTGATTCTTCACATAAAAATTTTGGTGTCTCTTGTGTTTGTGATTTGTGTTGCCCATAATTATTTTTCATCACATTATACTTATTGCAACATCATTATTATGCTAAAGTTCTCTTTCTCCTTGAAGATTCAAGTGCAAAAGAAAATATTGATTAGGCATTTTATTTCGATGTGCTTTTGATCTTGCATATATTAGTACTTTCTTCCTAACATTATAGTATCAAAGCTTATGGTTGAATATTTATGATAGTTCTATTTGAAAGATGGAGGCAAATATTAGTAAAATGGTGTGTTTAAATAGTATTAATTAACATAAGTGGAAGGTCGAGATGAGAATTAAACATCAACAAGTTTTTTACTGTATTAGACAAGTAGAAGATAATATTCTTAATCACATTATTAACGAGACATATTCTAGATTTTTGTAGGATAAGCTTGGGGCACATTACACTTCAAAAATAAGCAATTACAAGTTCTTCCTATTTAAACAATTAATGAATTTAAGATACAATAAGGGTAGTCCTATGATCATTTAAATGATTTTTAGGGTATCTTTGATCAATTGGTTAAAACAAGTGTAAAGTTTGATGATGAGATATAGAGATTTTAGTTGCTTAATAGTTTCCCAGATTATTAAAAAAAATATGTATTTCTTTGACTAATTTTACTCCTAATGATGCAGTGACTATCTAGTATATTAAAGTGGTGTTTTGAATGAAGAAGCTACAAGAAGATTTAAGGGCTCATTTTCATCATCATCACAGTCAAATGTCTTAGTTAACAAAGATAGAGAGAAGTAAATTCAAAAGTCAAATGGTAGAGAGAAAAGTAGAAGCAACTCAAGATTCAAGTACAAAAACTTTATTTATAATCATTGTGGTAAAGTCGGGTATATTAAGAAGCATTATTTCATCTTAAAAAGAAGATGAGACAAGAAAACAAGGAAGATGACAACACAAACTGCATTGTTACTGTTGTTTATAGTGATCATCTTATTGCTTATGATGAAAATATTATCAATTAGTATACCATATGACTAGTTAGGTTGATGACTTGTCACGCCAAGGAAGGAATTCTTCATTTCTTATACTCTAGTAATTTTTGAGTATTAAAAATGGGCAATGATAGTAAGATTAAGTTTATTAACAGTAAGACAATTTACTTAAAGACTAACATTTACTCAAAATTAGTTATTAAACATATCAAGCATGCGTTTGACATCCCTTTAAATTTGATCTCCGCAAAAAAGATTGATGATAATGGTTATTACAAATCTTCAACGATGGATAGTGGAAATTTATTGAAAGTTTATTGGTTGTAACTCGAGGTAACAAGTCCTTTAGCTTGTATATGATATAAGGTTTTATTTATGACGGCTCAATAAATATGAGTGAGAAGGAGATTGATTTTTAAGGATGAGAAGTCAAATTTGCTTATTAAGACTAAGTCGTGTATCTTTACTGATTATAATTAAGATGAGTTTGGCTATTAATTGTACGATTTAGTAAAGAAGAAACTAGTCAAAACCCTTGAATTGATGTTCGTTGGTGATTAGACTGTTGATGACATTGACAAGGCTAAGAGGAATAATTCTTAGAGCAAAAGGAGCTTGGTTGATGTTGAGTCAGTTTCTTTGAATGATTCATCAAATAAAGCTAAAGATAGCTTTCAGTATGTTGAGATCTAGGATGATAGTGAAAATGGTGACCAAGTGCAAAATAATCAACAATGTAAAGTTACTTTGGATGCTTTAGTACATAATGTTATGGTTGGTTAATAATTAACAAATATAGAAACTTCAAAAACTTCTCTCAAAATATCTATCAAAGAGAAGAAATTCTTAGAAGGTTAACCTCTTAGTGAGTATATACTTGTCACAAGCAATAGAGAACATAAAAGCTTTAAGGAAGCAATGGATAATAAGTTGAAGGAAAAATGGTTTAGAGCTATAAAAGATGAAATGAAATCTTTGCATGATAATCATACTTTTGTTTAGTTAAGCTACTTAAGGATTAAAGAGTTTTAAAGAATTGATGGATTTTTAGATTGAAGTATGATAATAAAATTCAATTCTATGATACAAAGCTAGATTGGTTTTCAATGGCTTTAGCCAGAAAAAGAAAGTTGATTTTGACGAAATCTTTTCTTTAGTTATGAAGATATTGTCCATCCAAGATATGTTGGATTTAGCAGCACATTTTGACTCAAAGGTTAAGCAGATAGATGTGAAGACTACTTTTCTCCATGGTGATTTAGATAAAGAGAATTATATAGAGCAGTTAGAAGGCTTCAAAATTAAAGGAAAAGATAATTGTGTATGTAGATTAAGGAAGAACTCGTATGGTTAGAAATGAGCACCAACGCAGTGGAATAGAGAGTATGATTTTATTATGGGAAAACAAGGCTTCAAAAAGATTTCATATGACCATTGTGTTTTATGGAAAAGTTCTTTAATTTTGACTTTGTTATTTTGTTGCTTTATGTTGATGACATACTTACTATTGTTCAAAATGCTTCTAGGATTATAAAGTCTTTTGCTATAAAATAATTAGGGCTGGTAAAGCAAATTCTTAGTATGAAGTTATTTATGATATAACTAAAAAGTTGTGGCTATTATATAATAAGTACATCGAGAAGGTACTTCAAAGTTTCAATATAGATAAAATTAACGTGGTGTTTACAACTCTTGTAATACACTTTAAATTGAGCAAAAATTAATGTTCTTATAGTGAGGAAGAGAAGGAAGATATGAAAAGAGTTTCTTACTCTTCAGGTAGTGGTAGATTGATGTATGCAATGGTTTAGCTCAGATCACATCTTGACCCTTTCGCTTAATCCCTACAAATTAGGGTTAGAAAAAAATGATTGTTGATCGCAGAAGGAGGAGGAGCTACAG
>JAOQMM010000171.1:3321483-3332711 GCA_027563515.1 Erythroxylum platyclados | reverse complement strand
TTTCTTTTATCTTTGGTTTCTTTGGCTAGCAAGCCAGTAGCCATTCCCCTTGTACTACTTATTAATTTGTACTAAAGGGCTCTTGTCTTCAAACCTTGGCTGATGAGTTTTTGAGAGAATCACTCGGTGGAGGAGTTCCCATAAATTATTTCGATGAAGGTTTCAAGTTTTTCTAGTGGGGATGGTTTTCTTAGACCCTTAAGTCTAAATTTTAGAATCATACCATTGTTAGCAAGTCTTAGCCAATGTTTAACACTCAAATTGATATAAAGATGACATATTAACAATAGAATAAGATAAAGACCTACTAGTAGGTGAGGCAAAAAAAGCAATATCGACGAAAGCTCGAGAATAGGCAAGTATTGACATACATTAGTATGCATTAGCATAAATCTTTGATGATGGATGAAATTTGGATGCAAAATCAAAGATTAATGACATAACTAAGTCATGTTAATTTGAGGGTGTGCGAAAGCACTTTATTCCATGAGAAGGTTAAAAGGTATGTAAACTTTTGAAATTTATTTTATGATAGCTCAAATTATTGCTAAATTAGGTTATAAAGCATTGTGACTATACCAGGGATGTGCTTATATGGAATATGCACGAAGATGGCCTAGGATGACTAAATCAAAGATTCATCAAGGCACTTATCTTTAAGAGGAGATGATGTTGTAACACATTACAAGAACATGAAAGTAGTGGAATAAGAAAGTGGGAGTATTATCTTACAAAGTGAGAGCATTTCTTCAAATATTGGAAAAATGGTCAGCGGATGTGGCAACAAAATTAATATCTTCCAAATATATTTCATACGTGCTAAAGTGGAATTTGTGGCTTAGAGTAGATAACTCCCACCAATTTGTGGGAGTCAGTGAAATAAGTGATAACTCATTACTAATTTTATTGGTTAGTGAAAAAAGTTAGTTTAACTTACTTTGTTTCCTAAGTTTTTGTAAACTTATATAAAGACATTCTTATAAGTTCATTTGTGACATTATACATTCAATCATCTACAAAAGAATTAAGAGTTTTAAGAGAAAATTCTTTTTGAGAGATTCGAGTAGAAAGATCTTTGAGTAGTTTATTATACCGTGTTTCAAATTGAAAGTAAATTGAGTTCCTTTCTATTGTTTTTTGTGAATATAGCAATAAAAGGTTTATTTTGTCATATCTCTCTTATTTGTTTCATTTGATTAATTTGTCTTAAATACTTATGTAATGAAAATGTGAGTGAAACACCTTAATATAGTGTGAGACGCTTGAAAACAAATAAATTTATTAGTCAACAATTATAAAAGAAATTTAAATTAAATTTTAACGAATTTCAACTTGGTTGTCTTACAAAAATATAAATAATTTTATTTTATTCTACTGTATATAAGTAAGTTTGACATTGAGTAGAGTGGAGTTGAGTTCGAGTTCCATCGAGCCCAAGCCAAACTCTATTATTTTTAATTATTTTTATTTTAAAATTTTAAAATAACATATTCAAGTTGAAAAGAAGATTGAATATGATTTAACATTCAGTTAATTCAAATCAAATCTATTAATTTTAGATTGAATTAAGTAAAGTCCTAATCAAAATGTCATCCCAGCACAAGGCTTTTGTGGTGATTGGGATCAAAACTGCATAGACTGTATTTAGCATCAAAAGACGTCCTACACTCAGTTCGAGAAGCCTGGATGTTGGAAGGTCCAATCTCTTCCTTCCTAATGTAGCAATTAGTACAACTAGCATACTGGAACAACATTCGTGATTGAACGTTTGCAGGGACTAAGTTGAAGGAATTAGAGAAGAAAAATGGGATTATAATTCGATTTGATTCGTGACAGGAAAGGTCCATACTCCATTATTGATACAGCATTAGGCAAGGTCCATACTCCATTATTGACTACAGCATTAGGCTTGCAGGCAGGAGGCAGAGCACAGGACCACGTTGTACTAGGACCACGTTGTACTTTTCCACAACCGGGAGCGTACATACCGACTAACACGCAACTTTGATAGGGCATTTGGTATATTACTTTTCGATGGCTAAGTATGTTAGTAAGTACATTGCCCAAGTATGTTAGTAATTAAAAGTCGATAAGCCATTGTTACAAGTTACAACATATAGGTTACTATTAATTAAAAAGCCATTATTAGAGGCCCATATACTGCCCAGATATACCGGGCAAGATGTTTCATTGGGCTCGTGGCTCTACACAAGATTAATTATGTGATAACAACTAGAGATAGCAATTGCATATGAACTTGGCCCGATTTGATTTGAAATTAATAGATTAAATCCGAGTTGATTGAAATTTGAGCTTGAACTGCGGATGTCAGGTTCGAGGCTCGACACTTATAAATAAAACGATAAAATGATATCGTGTTGTATTTAAAAACAGGTTAAGTCGGGTAGAGACAAGTTCGGGCTCTGATCAGACTGCTTAAAGTCTAATCAGGCTTGGGCTTGAGCCCTAGAGCTCGACTGACTCGTTATCATCCTTAATAACAAGGATTAATTTTATTAACTTTTCTCTACATCTTCAACTGTCAGTTCATCGTGTTCGGCAATTCCTCTTTTTTTTTTCTCTACTTTCTTTACCTTATTTGGCTGGGCTTCTTTAAACGTTGCGTCCTTTTTATGCTTATTCTTATTAAAGATAAAGTCACTAAACAAAAAATTCTAAAACTATGATAATAATTAAATATTCTTTATAAAACAATTTAAAATTTATTAAATTATTTAATAACTTTACTTAGACTTATACATTATTCTTATCACAAATAGTTGTCACGTAATCAAAAAAAAAATCTACCTTTTAAAGAAATTTAAATTATTTAATATTTCTTACCTAACGTGTCCTTATTTAATTGGGTAATATTTGTTCATATCCACATATTATTTTGTAATTGCTCAACATCAAATATGCATATTGTAGTCATAGGCAAGGCTACAAAAATTTACTCTATCTGTTTATTTTTAATAAATATAGAGATAAATAGAATATAAGTCCAAAAAAATGGATTAAATTATAATAAAATATAAAATTTCAGTTCCAAGTACAGAAAATAAAATGTTATTATTTCCATTCGTGAGAAAAGATAGGAATACTTGATGATGAAAGCTTTTATATATGTATATGCTTTTAATTCTTAATAGAGAAACAATAATGTTTTATTAGATGTATTATTTTTTAAAAGAAGTAAAGTTATGGTTTTGGTGGAAACGACTTTTTTGTCTAACATAAAATTCTTAACCTGTCAAGTTATCGTTGATTTGTCAAGTTTTAATCATTTTTTAAAATATTATGTTCACTTGGTGTCTCAAATTAATTACTTATATTAACATATTTACTTATGTTTCGAGCCAATTAATGAAAAGAGTTTGGTACAGAACATACGGAAAAGGAAAAATTACCTTTCGTTTACTTCTTACGCTGAGATTTAAATCCATATATGTTGGTAATATCATTCAAGAAGGAGGGAGGGATGAATTAGATCTTAATAAATCTAAAACTTTTTTGTCACTTAAAAACAATTTACTAAGTTCTAATGTAATAATTGTGAGATATGCTCTATGAAGTAGAACTTTAGTAACCTTAAGTTTTAGGTAAAATAGAGTCTCAATGTCATTAGATATTTATGAAAATAGAGTTTCAGTGACCTTAAAATTATGTGAAAATAGAATATTAGTGACTTTAGTTTTATGCAGTAATAAAGTTTTTCTGTAATCTATGGACGTAGGTTATAAAGATTTGTTAAACCTAGTAAATTTTTGTATTTTTCTTTATTTATTTTCTCTTATATTGCTTCTATTTTTACAACTATTAGTATCATAGAAATTGATATCATAACAATCGGTATTAGAGCTAAGATTTGTTGTTAAGATATCTCTATACAAGTTCAGTATATTAAATGACTTCACTCTATAAAGGGTGAAGACAAGAGCGATTCTTATCAGCACAGATATGCAGCAACGTTGAAAGAAGAAAGAAATCTATTAGAGAATTTTAAAGTGTCAAAGAAGGGAGAGATTATGCCAAAGATGCATAATGTAATACTTTTAAGTTTTGGTGACAAGGTCCTGAAAGAGGTGGTTGGTGAAACTAGTTATGCTTTATTATGGAAACAACTTGAAGGTAAATATCATAAGAAATTACTTACTAATTGTTCATATTAAAAGCAAAATTTTTACACATTGAGGATATTAGAAAATGCACATGCGAAAGATTATGTTGATAATATCATCTTAGATCTACAATATGTTGGGGTTAAAATTGATTGTAAGGATCAAATAGCAATTCTATTGTGTTCCTTACTAAATTTATATAAGAATTTTCTTGATATCTTGTTGTATGATAGAAAGACTTTTTGTGTCAATATTGTAAAGGATGCCTTATAGTCTAAAGAATTGAACAAAAAGGTATGTAGAACATATGAAGGTGGATTAGATATAGGTTTGGTAGTTAGTAGAGGAAGGAACAAGAACAGGGATTATAAAAACAAAAGTAACTCATGATCTACATTAAAGGCTAAAGTAAGTTCGATGTTTTAATTGTAAAGTTAAAGGACACTTTAAGAGGGACTATCCATAAAGGTAGAATAAAAAAAAGAGAAATAGATAGAAAAGCGAGTATTGTTGTAATCTAGGATAGTTTTAATAAAAAGGATGGAAAAGGCAATGATATTTAACATTGAGTGATTCTGATTCTACAAATAGGTGGGTGAGAAATAGTAGTGATTCTTATCATATGACTTTCAATAAGGACTTTTAAAGAATGAAATGATATTATTAGCTTAGGTGATGATGGAGAGCATGTTATCAAAGGCAGTGGTTTAATATAGATCACGATGCGTGATAGAATTATTAGAATATTGGATGCCTAATATGTTCCTAATCTTTAGAAGAATCTAATTTCCATGGGTACTCTTGATAGTTAAGATTATAAATTCTTTCGTGATGATGAGCCGCTTAAGATGGTAAAAAGTGCGTTGAGTACAATGAAAGAAAAATTACAACATAACATCTATAACTTAATAGGAAAGGCAATAATGAGTTTGATGATTGTGTTTCAATCTTTAGGAAAGAAAGATAGTACCGCAATACTACATGTGGATGAATCATCTTAGTGAGCAAGAGTGATGATGGACTTTAATAAGGGGAGCTTTTATAAGTTTTGTGTTCTTGGTAAAAACTTTAGGGTAACCTTAAAGGATATAGTGTTTGGAAGTGACATATGCTAGGAAAAACAGATGAAAAGGATATGTTAACAATGAGTAATACTGATTCAAAGGTAATATTAGAACAGATTGGAACAGATGCTAAGGGGCTGAAAAATTCTAGTTTAGGAAATAAAATAATGTCAAGAAAAGAGGTTTATAGGGTGTACCTATGGATAGAGCAAAAAGGATTGTCAAGCAACTAAGGATATATTTTAGGGGACTAGGGAAAGTCATGCGAAAGATAAATGGATGCAGACTATAGTGAAAGATGCAAGGTTTCACAAGAAAAAAAAATTGACTGCATATGATCAAATCTTATTGAAAAAGGTTCACACTTTAGAGGATGCAACTGATATGTTGACTGCATATGTATTTCTAGTCCATGATCTTGAGTATTTAATACTAAATTTAAATTCAACATTGTTACAATGTTCTAGGCATGACAAGAGATAGATTGTTGAGTAAAATTAATTGACCCAATTTTATACAAATAATTTTTATGTATTGGATCAAAGGAGACTTATGCTTACCATAAATGGAAAGAATACAAAGTTTAATAACCAAGACTATTCTTTTATGCCATGTTGGCTAAATCAGCATAATGAGTATCACAAAGTTACATACGAGGGTATATGTATAGTTTTGGTTATGAATAATTTGCAACTTATGAAACTTATTGGATTGAAGAATAACCAAATCAACCTTTGATAAAAGGATGATAATGGTATTGTATTGTCAAACATATACATGTGGTGTATTTGATGGAATAACAATTCATAAAAAGATGATTCATATATTTCAGTAGAAATACTAATGAATTTATGTGATATACTCAGATGTATTAAAGGAAATTTTGATATAAAATTTCAAAAAGTTTAAATTATTTAAATCTAAGTAGAAATTAAGCTTAAGAATGCTGAATCATTTCGATAAAATTGAAGTGATGAAATTTCAATTTTTTTAGTTATCTATAAGGAATGAGATTCTTTAGTGAATATCTCCATAACTAAATTCTATAAAAGTATGGATTTATGTAAGGGAGAATATACCATATGAGATATTGTACGATACAATATTTATTTCTTCTATAGCTAGTAAAATGACTTACCTTCAGTAGTTCCAATTAAATCAATTAGCAAGATTTCATATTAGATATGGAATGCTAGGAATTTTAAAAAGTTAATGATTTAATGATGTGATACATAGTTGAAGCATATATTGTCCACTAAGTTTAGAACTAAATTATATAATAAAAAGTTATAAGATATCCAAAAGGTTGGATATAATTTTATAAATCTGTTGAACAAATTGTTCGTTTCAATGTATACTTATAAGACCATGGTTCTCAATATAAGTATTAGGAGTAAGATGAAATTTGAAAAGTTCAAATCTTATGACAATACAGCCAAATAGAACTAATACCTTTATTGATATATTTGATGTATAATTAAGAGGTTACGAGAAATTGAAAGATTCATTTTCATGATGAATTAAAAGAGTTTATTTTGAAGATGATCGTGAATTTATCTTGTCTGCAAGAAGGTTAGTGAGAATATAGTTGTCCTCTTTAATGAGAGTATATAAAGACATATTACTCATAAGGAGAAAAATAATCTATATTTCAAAAGTATAATTTTCCAAGAACAATTCATATTACATATAAAAAGATAGCAACTTAATTATGAGAATTAAATCTATAGTGATTGATAGATTAGAAGTTATTTATAGTGATTGATAGATTAGAAGTTATTTACCTATTCTAGTCCAAAAACATAGATAATATACTAAAATTGTTTAGTATTTGATATATCTAATACTTATAAAATATTAAAGATATTCATTATTCTGTGTATAAGTTGATATTTAAGTTCAAGGTTATATAGATATTAACTTTTGAAGTAAGTCATGATTAAGGAATATTTTACTTAGAACAATATTATTTTGAGATTGGAAAGGTTCTAACAAAGCAATAATTGCTAATTAAGCCATAAAATATTTTTTATTTAGTGAAAATGATTATTTGGATTAATAAGTTTTTTAATTAACTTGATATAATTCTTTGTATTGTTCAAGACAGTAATAAAATGTAGAACATTATAGCCTTTAGGCATGTAAAAGGAGTTAAGATCTCATCAAAGATCCAAGTATATATTTAGGCAATTTATTTTAATTATATGATAATTAAGATATAAATTCTAAGATTTAAAAAAGTAATCACTATAGAAAATCTTGTAGAATTCTCTAACTAAAACACTATCCTAGTAGTAACATGATTGTCATACAGAGATATGAAAACAATAACCATTATAAGGAAATTAATATCATGAAGAGACATTTATATATCTAGAGACTGATGGTTGCCAAAGGCAATGAGAAAAATGTTTTCTAGGACAATAAAGGTTGTCGTAATAAGGACTCTAAGAAGAGGGGGAAACACAAAAGAAACTTGCGTTATTGATTTGACCTAATTAAGTAAGTGACCAAAATGAAACTCTGAACAAACTTAAAGTTCTGAAATCAGCTCACATCCTGTTTTTTAACATACTTGACAATGATTATTTTGTTCAACACAAAGTAAGAAAATGCAATGTTGGAAACAAATTGGAATGATCCTAAGGCTACGAGAAGAGACTGCATAGTAGAAAGATAAAAGAAAATGAAACTTGAACAATAAGCACTCTAACAACATTATATCAATTGCAAAATTAAAAGGTATTGGAGCATATGATATGCACTAACCTGAGCAGCATATCCAAAAGAAATGAAATTGAGGCAATTTCCTAAAAATAAAAATAATACACATGCATACATGAAGTCTTTTAATTGAGTCGATGATTTATAAGTTCTTATACCTTGCTTCAATATAAAAAACTATGGCAAGTGACATAGAAAAGAGTAACCCACCAATTCTCCAGGTCTGGAACTATATGATAGGCTTCAAATGAATCTTGCTACTTTTCCCCTCATTTTTTGATGCTGAATGTCTTCCTTTATGCAAAATAATATCCACGTAAAAGTTGAGCTGTAGTAAACTATTGAAACATGAAAAATAGAATAATTAAAAGAAACATTTGTATTTTAAAATGCTAGAAAAATAAGACTAGGAACACTCATCTGTATGACCCAATTTCAGCGTATCTCACTCGTGGCTCAGTTTATGTAATTTATTGTCTTTGACCGAACATAGTCACACCGTATATTTCAGTATTTCTACAAGCATTTGACACACATGTTGCCTATACTGTATCTTATTGTTTCCATCTAAACATCAACATAAATTCTGACACATCCTTATTTCAAGCAACGTCTTCTTTTTATAAATGCTCCGCCATACTAATACACTTATGTATTTACCTCTATATTCTAGAAATGAACACATCCAGTCACATGATTGTATAACAAGTCATGTTCAGTCAAAGACTTCTACGAAATACTTTAAAAGTAAACACTTGTACATATGAGGCATACACAATAGTCATCAATAATAACACTGAAATCAACCAAAACCTCCATTAATTCAACTCGAATGAAATGAAGTGAACTGAGCCAAGGTAAGCGCAATTGGAGCTAAAGTAGGGGAGTACCTGAGAATCAGAGAAGAAGACTACTACAATTGGAGCACCATAATCGGAGCTGAGACAACCACAATGGAGCCAAAACAGGGGTAGTTTCGTAGCCAAAACCATGAGAGAAGAAGAAACAATGAGATGAAACAAACTAATGAGTTAAGTTATCAAATAAAAGAAAATGGCGTTGTTTAAGTGGTTTGGGGCATTTTTCTTTTCTCGATGAAAACAAATGTAGCTGAAAGTTATAATCGAGGACAAATTTGTATTTTAGCTAGGAATAAAGTTTCGTAACTAAAAATTTTTAGCTATTAAAATGTTTTTCATAGTGAAAAAATGTAGCTGAAAGTTATAATAGGACAAATTTGTATTTTAGCAACGAAATTTTATTCATAGTTGAAAACGTTGCTAAAAGTCTTGGCTACAAAAATTAAATATAGCTTATTTACAAAGTAGATTTCACTATACAATAAAATTTATAGTGAAAATAGACATAGCTAACAGTCATAAAAAAATACGTAAAATATTTATTTGTGTACTACTTCAATAGGTTACTATTTACAAATTTCGTAGCTAAATACTTAGTATTAGTTATGAATTTCAAATCATAGTAAAAAAATAACGTTACTAATAGTTATATTTGTTGTAGTAAATTATTATGAATATAAAAGTAGATGTAAAAGAATTAAAATAGAATTGGTCGTGAAAAAAATAAGTGGAGAGCTATATAATGTAAAATAAACATGATATATTTTTACATATATATATATATTATAACATTATTTTTGTCCTCTAAATTAACTTTGCCTTCTATTTAGTCTTCCAACAATTAATCATTACATTTTGTTCCTACTTACATCACTAATCATTTTATGCAAGGACTTATCTTAAGATCCTTCAACAAAAATCCTACACAAATTAAATATTTTCCAATCTGGACATGCACATCATCCTTTAGGATCAATTTGTGCTAGCTTGGCTACCAAATCCTACCTTATATATGTCACCCAACTCCTCAAATCGACTTTTCCTACTATTATTTATGATAAAAAGGCATGAATTATTCCCTTACTTTTCTTAGTTCCTATATTTAGAGTTAACTATTCTACTGATTTCTTGAAGATGAACCTCCAACATCCTTTTTTAATAGGCCTTTGTGAGTTTCCATCTCAATTACTAGACTTAGATGACTAACCAGATGTGTAACTTCAACAATAAAAACTTCATCTAATAGAACATCCAAATCCTTCTCTTCTTTTATTATACTTTTACCTTATTTAAACATGTCACATACATTTACATGCTCCTACATTGCTAGTCATTAGGACATTTAACATATCTAGAGTATTCTTTTCATTTTCTGAATCTTTTAAACCGCATTTGAAATCTAAATTAGAGATTAAATAAAACAATTGCTTAATGTCATTTTTATCTCTTAAATTAATTGTCTTTTGTGCCGTCAACATGTAGAACGCATCAAATGACTCAACAAAATGTAATTTAAAAGACTATAACAATCCTCATTACTAATGTTTTTAGAACTAGACCGGAAGTTAAATTGGTAAGTTAAGAAGTTTAAGGTTTAAAATATTCAACAGCTATATCAAAGAATTTAAAGTTTAATTGAAAAAAGATTGTTAAATAAAAATTAATTAATTAATTTTAGTTTATAAGAACTTATTAATTAATAAAAAATGACCATTAATAAATTGATAGTCGAAAATCAAACTGAAAAGTTAGAGATTGCAAAGTTTTTATGGTTGAACCAACTGAACCAGTTAAGGTTTTTTTTATCATTGCTTATTTCTAAAAAAAAAGAAAATTTAAAAAATTGAATAGATCATACTATTTTATCTTTGTCATTATATCAAACAACTAGGAATGTCAATGTGCCGAGCTGGGCTCGGGCCACGGGCTAAATGGCATGTGACCCGAAGGGCCGGGGGTGGTCGATCCGTGGCCAACCTAGCCTACCTTATATATTTAAAAAAATGTAAAAAAAAACGTCATTTTTAAAGTTACCGAGCCAGCCCACACTCGGCCCAACTTCGACTCGTGGCTCGCTTGTGGCCCGATCAACCCGAGCCAAAATTGACATCCCTACAAACAACCACACAATTTGCATTATTGGACTGAAATGAGCTAGGGTTATGTAATAAATTCATTTTGAAATTCTTGAACGCATAAGTTAATTCATCAAATCACACCTTATTATCTTAAAAATTCATAAATATATGTTCAACTTAAATCATATGCAATTAGATAGATGAGCCAAGAAAGCTTGTGTTCTTCAATAAGTCTCCAATCGCCTTTTACGTGCATTATCCTACAATCACCTTCAATCTTCACACCTTAACACTGTCGCACCTTAACATCCGTGCGATTCTGTTGGCAAAAGGAATGGAACAAAAAATCTCCCCGCACATGAAACGCATCTGGAACCTCCA
>JAOQMM010000171.1:3279303-3294098 GCA_027563515.1 Erythroxylum platyclados | reverse complement strand
GCAACAATTTAAAAATTGTTGCGTTATATTAGTTTTTAGCAACACATTTTTAAACTGTTGCAAACTTGTCGTTGCCTAAAACACTTTTTGTTGTAGTGACTTAAAGTTATAGGAAGAGGGTGACAATTTTGAGAGCCCTTACAGATCGACCATAACGTTCTCTTCTGTGCCTTTAGATGTTTTAAAGCAAACGTTCTGGCGCTAAGAAAGAACGGAGCCGGACTAAGTCTTTTACTATGATGAGTATGCAATGCTCAATTCTTTTATCTTAAACCCATTATGAACAAGTTCCAAATATCTATCAGTCGAAAACTGTGATCACAAATGGATCATAACATTATTCTCAACCTAGAGTTGCTTCATAATATAAAGATGGCAATCAAAGATCAAATCTATCTTTGTATCCACTCTAAATAAGTTTCAATATCATTCATACCCTAAAGGAAGGTATAGTACTCATTATAATGCTGCCAAGATTCTCATTCACTCCTTATCAAGCTATGGGTTTGTTATAGGTCTTATGGGAGAACCAACCCCAAAAGCTAGCTTAAAAGGTGGGAGAGTCCATAAGCCTATAAACCCCACATCAACCTCTTTTATTACCGATGTGGGACAATTAGACAGTAAGATTCTATCATGCTTTGCAGTCCAAGCACCTGCGGGCTGGTTGTGTGCTAGACTTTTTCTAGCCACGGGCGAACACTACTATAGCGTCACCATCCACGCACCCACGGGTTAGCTGTGTGCTAGACCTTTTCTAGCCCCAGGCGAACACTGTAATTCCGGCGTCACTACCCGTGGGCATGGCATAAGAACTTGAAGGAGTGATGTTAGCTCTGATACCAGTTGTTATATGTTTACGTACTCTTAATCACATCTAACTCCTCTTTAAGGTCTGAACCTATCCCTTTGAACCTTAAATGCAACATCATTAGAACTGTTAGAAGACAAACCCGATGAAACCTTATAGGTTCTTCTAGATACAATAGTTGAGTATAGCGATTCTCCTTTACTTTTGCTAGCTGTCAATGTCATTTATCATGGTTGTGATGTAGCTGTAACTTCATTTATTATGGTAGTGTTTTAGTTGGCTTTGAAATGTTAAAGTCCAAAACCAACTCTAATGGGTGTAAAAATAGTTGTATGGGTAGTGTTTTTGTGTGTGGAAAAACAAGTGAAAAAGCAAAAAAAATAGGTAGAGAAAGAAACGAACAAGAGAGAGTGAGAGGTAGAGAGAGCTGCAGCTCATATAATGTTGTAACGTTGTTTATCTTTAATATATATTATTGTTTGATTTTTTAGTAGTTTGTCCACGTCGCTTCCAATTAGTGGTATCAGAGTCAGGTTCATGACCACATTTCAAGGACGTGAAAATGACCAATATGATTCAGCCTCAAATTCTAAAATTGATGAAGACAAATTACGGAAACTAAAGCATTCAAATGAAGGCACTGCTCAGATCATAAGATTTATAGAAGATCATTGAAGAGGGTTACACTGACCTTGAAGATGCAACTACCAAAGCATCTTTATCAAATGCGTAAAGGACATCACTTAAGGAATCATGCAAGAAGGACAAGAAGGCCTTGCTTTTTATTTTTCAAGGAGTTGATGAATCAACATTTGACAAAAATATCTGGTGCAAAAACATCAAAGAACGCATGAGAAACTCTACATAAATCTCTTCAAGGAGTTGAAAAAGCTAAAAAGGTACGGCACCAATCTGTTAGAGCTGAATTTGAAACATTAAAAATGCAGAATTTCGAAAAAGTTAGTGACTACGTGACTCGTTTGAAAATGGTGGCGAATGAGATGAAAAGAACTGGAGAAGTTTTTGACGATGTGAGAGTGATGGAAAAACTATTACGCTCACTGACAAGAAAATTTGATTATATCATCCTTGCCTTTGAAGAAACAAAGAATACGGGTTCATTGAATTTGACAAGACACTATACTCCACCTAATATTTCTGCTAGAATAATGTGAAGAATCTAGATAATAGAGTGAATGACTTCAACTCCCAGTATTTGGAACATTATTAGATGGATCAGGCCAACATGTTAACTCCATCAGCAACCGTTGGGAATGAACCAACTGAAAATAATGATAGACTAGAAACTCCTAATGAAGTAGAAGCACACTCAATGGACAAAGAGACAGAAGATGAACATGATTTTTTGGATAATGATTCAACAAGCAAGCTGCGGGTGATACAACCTAAGAATGACAGACTTGTTAAGATAACAGAAAAATTTCATGAGAGTTCCTCGAAATCCAAAAAAAGATCAACTAGGTGGAAAACCAAAAAGAAGAGGTATTCCCCTTAAGGGACCATTCTAATATGGAATACAAGTGGGTTAAGTGACACTTAGCCAATGATTGGAAACCTGGTGGATGTTATTTTCAAGTAATATACTGTCTTACTTAGGGAGTTGGTTTGTCATATTGTCAATATGATGATGGAAGCGAGTCGGGAAGCCTCTAAATAAGCAACGGTATCGTTGCTTGTGCTACATCGTTGTTCCAATTGGTTAGTTTATGTAGTGTGTTGTCATTTTGTTGTAGGAGACTGAGGAGAGTACTACTATTCTCCTAACGTTGTTCTTCAACTTTAATCTATCAATACAATTTTCTTATTTTTCAGAAAAAACAAAAAACAAAAAAAGTCTTCTTTTTAAAAAGAAGGTATAGAAAGGATACAAAAATAAAAAGGATAACCATTACTAATTTTAGAACCAAGCTCTGACATTAATTGATATAAATCCACTTAAGAATACACCCTAAAGAACCTACAAACAAGTTTGAATCAAATTAAAGAAAGTAAAAAACATATACACAATGGAATTGACTCACTGATTATAAAGAATCAAAAACCAAATGCATAAAGTATTTGAGTGCTTCAAAGAAAGAATTTTTTATAAGCTTGAAGTCCTAAGAACAATAAAAGAAAGAAGTTCTAATGACTTTTAATAAACAAATATCTCAATACTATTATAACTAAAGAAAAACATGCTTTATTACTGTTGGATAATTAGAATTATTTTTCTCTTTATTAATTCCTCATTTTTAGATAAGTCTGTTAACTTAGGAGATAGTTTAAGGAAATTTATCCTTTAGGAGATAAGAAGTTTATCCTCTAGGAGATAAGTTTACCTTTCCTTTTTTTTCTCTTTTTTTTTTGTACACTAAATCTCATAGTTAGTAGCATTAAATTAGGAAATAAGCTTGTATAAATTTCTTTGAATGAATGGAATGAAGTGTGAGTTTTAATCCCCTTTTTAAATTCCTATTGCTGCATGGTATCAAAGCTACTAGTTCTGGTAGCCTAAAAAAAATTTCTCAGCCACGTTATGACCGGAGTTCAACCAACCCTTAACGAGTCTTCCACCACCCAAACCTCATTCCAAACACCTAGTTCCATAACCCCTTCAGCCCAAACCTCATCTCCTTATTGACAATCTTTCGTTGCAAATCACGAAATATAAATTAAATGAAATGAATTTCCAAGAATGGTTTCAATCAGTCATGCTCCTAATCAAAGGAAGAGGCAAGGTAGGATATCTAACCGGGGAAATTCCTCAACCACAGGAAACAGTAGTTAATTATGGTGCTTGGGATGCTGAGAATTCTATTGTCATGGCTTGGTTTATCAATTCAATGGAGTCAAAAATAGGAAAAAACCTATTTGTTCTGCAAAACTACAAGAGAAATCTTAAATGTTGTGCAAGAAATATATTCTGATTTAGAGAACACATCTCAATATTTTGAAATCATATCTAAAATTAGAAATACTCACCAAGGTAGAATGTTTGTTACCAAAAATTATAACTTATTGAATTATGGCAGGAGATGGATCTTTTTTATGCAATAAATTGGGAGTGCCATGTTGATGCTGAGAAATATAGTAAATTGTTAGAGAAAGAGATTTTTTTTATTTCTTGCAAGGAATTAATGTTCAACTTGATAAAGTACGAGGATGGCTGCTTGGTTTAAAGTCGTTGCCCTTAATAAGAGAAATATTTGCTAAGGTTCGTGGGGAAGAGAGTAGAAAAAAGGTCATTCTCACCTCTCTTAATTATGAACAAATTTCTCAAGGTTCAGCTTTAGTGGCAAACTCTTGGAAAGGGTTGACTCAACCCCGAGAGCAACAAACAAAGAATAAGCAGTGATGTGACCACTGTGACAAGCCCTATCATACCGGTGAGACCTGCTGGCACTTACATGGGAAATCACCAGATTAGAAGCCTAAAAGCCAAAAAGGTCAACAAAAACATGGAGTGGCACATATAGTAGAATTTGATATCAGCAAATTAAATCCACGAGGCAAAATTTGTCTTCCCAACAAATTGAACTACTTCACCAACTCTTGAATCAGAAAAAAAATCACAACTGAATCATTCACATGAGCAACGAACTCCTACTACAGCACTAGTGCATAAAGGTAACTTGTGTCAATCATTATTGTCAAAGTCTCTAAGTCATGATTGATGGATTGTCGATACGGGTGCATTAGACCACATGACTGAGTCTTTGAATGCCTTTAAGAAATATGAGCCATTTGAACAAAAAGTTAATATCTAGTTCGCACCAACTATCGGTCAAAGGAGGGTTTGCTTGTCAAATTTGATGTTAAACACTGTTCTCTATGTGCCTAAGTTAAGTTATAATCTATTATCTGTCAGTCAATTAACCAAGGATGTGGATTGTATTGTTACTTTGTTTCCTTCTCATTGTGAATTTCAAGACCGATGTTCGGGGAAGATGATTGGCATTACTGAGGAGAAAGATGGACCTTACTACTTCTCAGGTTGGTCATCCAAATTTCCCATATTTTAAAGTCTTATATCCATAACTTTGCATCGATAAAGACTATATTTCTTTCTATTGTGAGCAATGTGTCCTTGCAAAGCAAAGCAAAAACATTTATCCCATACACTCACACAAACCACCTCAAAATCATTCCAATTAATTCATAGTGATATATGGGGTTCTACTAGAGCTACAAGTTTAATAGGTACTCACTGGTTTATCAGTTTCATTGATGATCATACAAGGGTACTTTGGGTATACCAAATGAAAGACAAATCTGAAGCCTATCATGTCTTTAAACAATTCACAAGCTCATTCAAAATGTATTTCAAACCTATATTTAAGTAGTACATATAGACAATGGGAAAGAATATTTCTCACATGAGTTTATTCAATATCTTAGTGGAAATGGGATAATCCACCAAAGTTCTTGTGCTTATACCCTACAACAAAATGGGTTAGCTAAAAAAAAGAATCGCCATTTGATAGAGGTAGCTCGATCTATGATTTGTACCAATTCTGTTCCAAATTCCTGTTGGGGAGAAGCTATTCTGCATCATACTTGATAAATCGTCTTCCTTCGAAAACTCTTCAATTTTGAACTCCTTTAAGTGTTCTTTTAGATCAATTTCCTCACATAAATATCCTTAATTCTCTTCCTCCTAAAGTCTTTGGGCGCAATGTTTTTGTACACAACAATTAACCCAAAAGAAGCAAACTTGACCCACGAGCTATTAAGTGTGTGTTTATTGGGTACTCTTCTACTCAAGAAGGTTATAAGTGTTTCTCACCTTCTATAAACAAATTTTTTGTTTCATATGATGTCACATTTTTTGAAAGTTAATCATTCTTCTCCAATACCTCTCTTTTGAGGGAGGCATCCTATGAAGAGAGTTATTGGGACCCAAGCATATCATTCCCTATCTCACAAAATTCTATCTTTAATTACAAGATTTTCCCATAAAACTCGCAAAAATCCACCATTAAACCCAAACTATCCAAACCAATTTAGTAGGAGAACTAATACCTAAAAAGCCAATCTTAGTGTATTCTTGAAAGCCTAAAGCTTCTCAATAAGGCCAATCATTGGACAAAGAATTGGATCCTAAAGAAATTGTGGCAAGTGACTAAGATATGCCAGTTGCATTACGAAAGGGGGTAAGATCATATACAAAATATCCTATTTCAAATTATTTGACTTACTCAAAGTTATCTTCAAAGTTTAAAGCTTTCACTACTAAGCTTGACAGTGTAAGAATTCCAAAAAATGTGCATGATGCATTACAAGAGCCTAAGTGGAAGGAAGCTATAATTAAAGAAATAAAAGCCTTGCTTGAAAATAAGACATGGGATATTGTGGATCTACCCAGGAGAAAGAAGGTGGTTAATAGCAAGTGGGTGTTCACTGTGAAGTACAAGGAAAATAGAGAGATTGAAAGGTATAATGCTCAATTAGTGGCTCAAGGTTTTACAGAAATCTATGGCATAGATTATAAGGAGACATTTGCTCTAGTTGTAAAGTTGAACATAATTAGAGGTCTCTTATCATTGGCTGCAAATTTAGATTGGGAACTCCATCAATTTGACATTAAAAATGCTTTCTTAAATGGTGAATTAGATGAGGAAATATATATGAGGATCCCACCAGGTTTTGAATCTGAAGAAGATAGGGGGAGAGTTTTGCAAACTGAAAAAATACTTATACGGCCTCAAACAGTCTCCACGAGCATGGTTTAAGAGGTTCAGTGGCACTCTTGACGGACTTGGATACAAACAGGGACAAGCTGACCACACCATGTTTGTGAAGTTTGGAAAAAATGGAAAGAAATCCATCTTGATTGTGTATGTGGATGATATTATAATCACAGGCGATGATACTAGCGAGATCAATGATCTTAAGAAAATATTGAAGCTGGAATTTAAAGTAAAAGATCTTGGAGCCTTGAGACACTTTCTCGGAATGGAGATTGCAAGAATTAAAGAAGGTATTTTTATTTTTCAACAAAAATACATTCTTGATTTATTAGATGAAACAGGAAAAATGGGTTACAAACCCATGGGAACTCCACTAGAAAGAAGTTGGAAATTCAAGAAAGATGAAGAAGATCCTCCTATTGACAATGGAAGAAACCAAAGGTTGGTAGGAAAACTTATCTATCTATCATTAACCAGACTAAATATTACTTACTCTGCAAGTAGTATCAGCCAGTTTCTGCACTCTCCAACCCAAAGACATTTGGAGGCAGTCAATCATATTATGAGGTATCTCAAAGGCAGTCCAGGCAGAGGATTAACATTTTGGAAAAAATGAGAAAAGAAGCATATAAGATTTTACGGATGCAGATTGGGTTGGTTGTATTGAAGATAGCATGTCAACTTCTGGCTATTGTACTAAGCTATGAGGGAACCTAGTCATATGGAGAAGCAAAAAGCAGGTCCAAAGCAGAGTTTAGAGCTATTGCACCAGGGATTTGTGAAGTTATTTGGTTAGAGAGGTTAATGCAGGACCTACAGACGACCACTTCCTCTCCCACCAAAATTTTTAGCGATAACAAATCAGCAATTAGCATAATTAAAAATCCAGTTCAACATGATCGAACAAAACATGTTAGAATTGATGGAAGCTTCATCAAATTTGAAATAGAAGGAGGAGGCATTGATTTATGCTATGTTCCTACTCAAGCTTAGGAAGCAAATATTTTCGCAAAGATCATGCCTAAGCCTAAATTCGAGACAATTCTAAGTAAGTTGGGAATTATAAACATCTATTCCTCAACTTAAGGGGAAGTGTTGGATAAATAAAATTATTTTTCTCTTTATTAATTCCTTATTTTTAGATAAGTCTGTTAACTTAGTAGATAGTTTAAAGAAGTTTGTCCCTCTAGGAGATAAGAAGTTTATCCTCTAGGAGATAAGTTTATCCTTCCTATTTTTTCTCTTTTTTTTTCTACGCTAATATGATAGTTAGTAGCATTAAATTAGGAAATAATCTTGTATAAATTTCCTTGAATGAATGAAATGAAGTGTGAGTTTTAATCCCCTTTTTAAATTCCTCTTGTTTCAAATACTAAAACACAAAAATGATTCATCCACCTTAGTTTGGGCCATGATCTTGGGTCAGGCTGTGTCATCTATAAAACTTTTAATGCCGAAAGAATTATATCCACATCTATGTTTGGTGGCCATGGATTTCATTGTATCTCTTGAAGAATTGAGAAGGCCTAGGATATACTCGTGTGTAATCCTTGATTCTATCTGTAACTTCTGAAAATTGACATAACCTAGGTCATAATTATATTGGAGATTAGTCAAAGATGACAAGTGTTTGACCTTCAAATTTTTTCCATCTTTAACTCTGTTAATTCCTCCAAGCCTATATGTATTGGATGCCCTACTCTTGGCTAATTGTTCTTACATCATCTTCTTTCCAAATCATTTTCCCACACTCTCTCTCCTCCTTTGCATTTCTTATCTCCAAAAGCATTCTGAATTAAGATGGCTCTGGACCATTACTCCAAAATTAAGATAAGGTTGACCCCTAGTAGAAAGGGGTCTTACTATACCATAAAAGCAATTAGAATGACAAGGACCTAACATTTGGGAGGATAAGGCCATGAACTAGTTGGGTTTAAAGTCAAACAATGATTCCTACAAGTCCCAAAAACCTGTAATGAGTCCGATAATTACACATCTTAATCAGGTAAATTTTTCTTGTTTTAGATCAAGAATTGTTCCTGCAAGTTTGACATCCCAATTTTTGTGCGTGTATATATGGGTACCAAATAATTAAATTCTTCTTAGAGTGGTGTCTTTAGAATCCAAACTTAGTTATATGACTATTATTCCAACTAATTATGCTTCGTTACACAACAACAACAACAATAAAAGTCCTCGCAAAATTAATAAAAAAACATTTTCCGATAACAAAAGAAGAAGCCTTATTTTAATAATATTCAATGTTAATCTCTCTTGATCAACTACTAGAGATGGTAATGAGCTCGATCGAGCTCGGGCCATGCTTAGCCCAGCTCAACCCTACCCACGGGTTGATCGACCGGTGATCCACGAGGCGGGCTGAGTTTACATTTTTTAAAAAAAATTTGGCAAAATAACATCGTTTTGTATGTCCCGTCATTAAAAAACTTAGTTAATTTGATCGGTTCAATCACAAGAATTTTGAACTGTCTAATTTTTTAATTCGGTTTTCAAGTTTTCAATTCTATTTACGTAACTCTTGTTATTAAAACTGATAAATTTATTAATTAATTAAATAATTTTTGTAAATTAATAACTTCTTATAAACTAAACTAAATCGATTAGTTTTCATTTAATAATCTTTTTTCAGTTAAACTTTAAATCCTTTAATAGGTAAATACAATCTCTTTTAATCATATTTTAAATTATTTAATTTTATTAAATCTTTAATTCATTTTATGATAATATAATATGGTTTAAACTTTTTAAACCTTAAACTTATTCTCTTATTAATTCAACTTCTAATTTAACTTTTAAAAGATCGTACTTAACTAATGTCGATTATCGACCGGTTTGATCTGGTAATCCTAATTTTATAAATTCAAAATTTAACTAAATAAAAAAACCATTCTCCTTATTTTTCTAAAATAAAATGAACATAATACCTCATGAAATTATTACAAGACAAAGTAAACTAATAATCTAATATAAATTCGTTTGCCTTTTAAGACAACTGTCACAGTTTCGGTTTCACATGCTTTTTGTCAAATTTAGAATTTTTTCTTTCATTCCTTCCTTAACACTTTCTTCTTCTTTTCTCTGTCACATCTACTTTTTATTTATACAGTTGTCTATATATAGACCACTTTTGTATAATTTATGATTGACTCGTTTTCTTACTTGGGTTGATTTTGTTTCAAGTCTTTAAGTTCAAATCCAGAGGAAAGTTTTCAATTTTCTGGACTTCTCAGTTTTGATTTGATCGGGTAATACAGAGATTTGTGATCCATTACTAAGAAGATGTCATACGCGTATCTCTTCAAGTATATCATAATCGGCGATACTGGTAATTATCTCCTCTCGATTTATCGGTTTACTAATTTGTTTTGTCGAATTTTTGCGATTTTGGTTTATTTGGGGGCTTAGGTTTTTGGTGAATATGTGGTGTATAGGTGTTGGGAAATCGTGTCTGTTGCTACAATTCACGGACAAGAGGTTCCAACCGGTGCATGATTTGACTATTGGTGTGGAATTTGGGGCACGGATGATCACCATGGACAACAAACCTATTAAGCTCCAAATCTGGGACACGGTAATTATTCATTTAAATTATTTGTGTTTCTTTGCTTATTAACTTTTAGGAACTATGAATGAAAGCTAATGTTTTAATTGTTGTTGTATACATGTACACACACACATATATATGGATATGTTTGTCAAAAGAGACTTATTTTCACATTGATTGCTATTCCAATTGCAAGGAGAAAAGGTTGTTGTTTCCCTTCATAATTGAAGTGTTTTGAGATAATTGGACTAAAACAAAAACTAAAGTGAATATAACTATATAGCGAAAAGCCCCAAATTGATTATACTCATATCTTTTGCTGATGTTTTGTCAAATTGCAGTTAGAGTTGGAACATGTACAAAAGCTATAGTGAATGTAACTATATAGTGAAAGCCCCAATTTGATTATACCCATTGGATTGTGCTGATGTTTTGTCAAATTCAATCTTTCATAATGTATAACCTGCAGTTATAGAGGTCGAAGATGTGTGTCTTGCGTTCGTATAAGCAATGTGGATGTCAATATGGAGTTTCATAATTAAATCTTTTCATAATTTGACAGGCCGGTCAAGAATCCTTCAGATCTATTACAAGGTCTTACTACAGAGGTGCTGCTGGTGCGTTGCTTGTCTATGATATTACAAGGTATTTTTAGTTTTATTTTGCTTATCTATAAATTTATTGGGTGCTCAAATAATAAACTCGTTTTCTATTTGTGCATGTTATGCCATATTAATTGGTGAGAACATAGGTGGTTCTTCATAAAATAGGGTTATATTTGATAGTTTTGATAAATGTTGAAGCTTTCTACAGTTATTTTCTGATATTTCCTTAAACTAGTTTTAGCTGAATTACCCTGATCAGTTATCTAGAGGAGACATTCTTAGCAGATTTTGGCGCATACTGTATCTCCTAGGTTAATATATACTAGGCAGAGGTCATCATTGCATTGTCAAGACACCAGAATAATGAACATCGATGAGGCTCTGGCAAGTATAGTGTTAGTCAGGGCAGTTGCAATCACTAAAATTTAAGCCTCTTTCAGTTTGAAGTGACAGACTGCCCTTAGTAGTTAAGGAAATATCTTACGGACCTTTGTGGTGGCATAGTTAGCATTGACACATGGTTGTGTCCCTCGCAGGAGAGAAACCTTTAATCACTTGGCTAGCTGGCTGGAGGATGCAAGGCAGCATGCTAATGCAAATATGACTATTATGCTTATTGGTAATAAGTGTGATCTCGCTCATAGAAGAGCTGTGAGCACAGAGGAAGGAGAACAATTTGCTAAGGAGCATGGTTTGATCTTCATGGAGGCTTCTGCAAAAACTGCTCAGAATGTCGAGGAGGTAAAGAAACATTATACAGATGGGGTTTCTGAAGGATGTTCTCTATGAAAGTTTTTCTTTTTGATGTGAAAAATCGTCTTTTAGATTTTCATAATTGCAATTTTCCATTTGCAGGCATTCATAAAAACCGCTGCAACAATATATAAGAAAATACAGGATGGAGTTTTTGATGTATCAAATGAGGTTAGTTTGCTTTTTATAACAATGTTCATTCTATATTTTTTTCCCTCAAACTTTGTCATTCATTTTTTAAAATGAATTTTTAATAATTATTTTCTCAACAAGAACCATTAGACTTTATTATTAGCCAGGTTAAGATGGATTCAGCATTTAGTAAGAGGTTAGAGCTGCTATATTTCTTGCATCGCAAGAATGTAATTGAGCTAGTGTTAAGGGTGGTGTGGATGATATTTTGTTCTCTTATGCAGTCTTATGGAATAAAAGTTGGATATGGCGGAATTCCGGGCCCATCTGGAGGCAGAGACGGTTCTTCTTCGCAAGCTGGGGGCTGCTGCAGTTGATATTTAATGCTTATTTCTTGTGCTGGGAGCTTACCTCCACTTAATCTTTCATTTCTCGTGTATGTGATTCTGATTACTGTTATTAAATTCGTATGTATGAATTGAAGGTATACGTACAGCTGTTCTTGATTTCATGTTTACTAGTTGTAAATTCGTCAGTTTTCTTTTTAACTTTGTTCTTCCCCTTTCTTATTTCTTAGACTTCAATGGGTTGTGTAATACTATTCTTCTGAACTATTATGAAATCAAACTGTGTATTTCCTTGAACTACAGTGGCTATTGTACAGAAATGTCATTGACAAGCAGATCGCTTGAAGCTGTCACCGATACATTTGCCTGTATGTTATATTAAATTCCCAGCAAAACATTTCATTCGAAGACTCCTTACGATTTTGCTTGTTAAAGTCAGTGTTAGGCAATTTATGGATTCAAGGAACGAGTCAATTAATTGTAGATTAAAGAGATTAGACAATTTATGGTGCATGGAAACACTAAAAATGAATCCTCGTCATCTGACAGGAGCTGTGTCCATAACATCAAAGTACATTCTTCACCGTGCTCTTGAACATATGTGCTCCTTCATAGTAAACAAAGTGTCAGAACAGTGGAGTGTGCTGGGTAAATGAAGGGCAAAAAGACCGGAACAAGATCGTCTATGCCGGAATTCCTATTCCCACTCTGTTCCCTTACACAACATCCCTACATTTAGTAATAAATAAATAAGACAAAGTTAAATGGGTGGATATCATGCATTGACACAGGGTGGAAACAGGCGAAGAGGAACAGACGATCTCTTCCCAAAAAGACCTGACCCCATTGAAAGAGAGAGAGAGCATCTAGACATAGATGTAGATGTAGATGCAACATTGTATGTTGTTTTTGTTGGGGGAGAAATATCAATTGTATGTTGTTTTTGTAACTCGTATTTGTGACCTTTTAATCACAAATGAATAACTTTGCCAGTTGTTCTAAAGTTCGGTTTTTCGTTCTCAGTTGGACCAAGAAATCTTGACCTGTGATTCGTTACTGGTCAGGTTGAGTCAGGATGGTTTCGGGTTGAATTGTCATCCTTGAGGAAAAGTTGAAGAAGATCAAAACTTACAAAGAAAGAAAAAGAAGACATGATGTTGGAATAGTAGTGTGCAACTGTAAAGAAAGTGACAAAAATTTATTGGACAAAAGACAAATCCAAGGAGGAAGTTTGTATCTTATGAGATACTAGGTAAAGTTCACCTCTCTTATGTATAAAATTTATACAACTAACCTACTTAAATATATTTTATTATAGATTAATTACATCCAACTCTCATGTTATTTAGACCTTTTCTTACTTTAGTTCTCGATTTTAAAAATTATCTTTTACTCTCTAAAGTTATGATTTTGCATCACTCATATCCTTTAATGTCATTCTCAATTAGTAAACCTAACCGAAGATGACGAAACGACCATGCATACATTGTATCACGTAATATCTACATCAATAATACGACATAATTTTATTATTTTCTGTTAATTTTTTAACAGAAAATGACTTCAGTAGTACGAGTACTACATAAACATAACTTAAAGGAGGCAAACGACAATTTTTAAAAATCAAAGACTTAAGTAAAAAAGTCCAAATGATAAGGGAGTCCGGTGCAATTCATTCTTTTACTTCATCCTAAAGGTACCCAAATAATTTTTATCGAGAAAGAAGACGTTATATGAAGAACAAGTCAAAAAAACATAAGAGAATGGTGTATGACCTCATTAGGTTAGTCAGCTTAAGCTCACTTGTGAATTAAATGTTAACAAAGTTGCTACTTGATGAGAAGAAGCGGTCGTTCTCATATGAAGAAGACGTAGATTTTAAAGAGGAAGATGAAGTAATTTTCGTACTTGCTTGTATGTTATCCATTAGCATAGATTTAAGTATTTTATATATGATCTAGTAAAATAAGGGACCACGTTATCTCAGATTTCATTTTTGTTTGCATCTTCTATGCTAGTAAATCATATATTTTCTGCTTTGGTGATGTCCATATTTGTCATTTTTATTGCTTAACTTTGTAGTTATTTGTCAAGTCCTTGATGTCTATATACTACTCTTATTGCTACTCTATATAAGGAAAATGAGGTTAGACGGCACAAGCTCGATAATCATTTTTGTCACTTTTTTGAGGAGCCATTGCCATTTCCTTCATTACTTCAACACTAATAACTCTACCTAGTTCTTCCTATTAACATTAAGGAGGAACAATATATAAGTAATAAACCTAGAAAGATCTATATGGGATGCAGTATGGTGATCACGACTTACACTCTAGATAGGAAACCTAATCTCTTCATCAACATAAGCTCCATGCCCTTAATGGTACCTTAACCTTTGTTTCCTTCTTTATTCTAAAGCTTTACCAAAGTAGAATCTTGGAATCTTTCCTTTAAAGAACATTCAATTATGTTGTTACATTGTCTTTTACATAATTGGCATGTTATGATCATACCCTTCCTTGATGTTATTCAAGATAAAGGTGTTGTTTCTCCATCCTTGTATACTTTGCATCATTTTTTTATGAGTCGTTGAGCACTATCTCCTGGCTTACGCCCCCTAGAAAAGATACATTCATTATGACATGACAATATGAAATGTTTGACAGATCTCAAATCCTATATGAGCAGCCTTTGTTATTTTAAGGTACCTTATACCGAGTCCGGATCGTCTGTTTAATTTTTCTGTCGCCCTTTGTCCCATAAAAAATGTTGTCGTTTTCTTATAAAATTAACGCATCTGTCAGCCACAAAATTTAATATAATATTTATTATTTATTATATAATAAAATAATATTTAATATAATAAATTTTATTAAATAATTAATAATA
>JAOQMM010000171.1:3251967-3263753 GCA_027563515.1 Erythroxylum platyclados | reverse complement strand
CACCGAAGTCGTGCCATTGGGTTGTTTCACCTACCGAAGTTATGGCAATAAGGTTGTTTCCCCACCAAAGTTGTGCCAAAGGACTGTTTCATGCACCAAAGTTGTGCCAACGGGCTGTTTTGCCCACGAAAGTTATGCCAACGGGGTGTTTTCCCCACCGAAGTTGTGCCAATGGGGTGTTTTCCACACCGAAGTTTTGTTAACGGACTGTTTCGCCCATCGAAATTGTGCCAATCAGATGTTTCACCCCTCCATCTTCTTCATACCCTCCTCCCTCTGGCCCTTACCACAACCCTTATCACTCCAACTACCTCTCACCTTACGCACCTCCACCACCACCTACTCAACTCCATCACAGTCACCATCACTACCTCAATAACATTTACCCTCCACACCAACAGCAGCAGCTCAATAGACCACAACCCATCTCTTCCTATCCTCTTCCACCTTCCCCATCCTCGGTTGCTCCTCCTCTTCCAAATTCTAGCGGCGGTTCTGTTTTGATGGACATGTTGAACAATCAAAACCAGCAAAAGCCACCTCCTTCCTCTGCTGACACCATCACTCAAGTTGCTTCCACCACCAACTTCCATGTGCCTTCTGCTCCACCTGTCAGTTTGGGGCCTCCTAGTCAGCAGCAGCCTTCCAGTCCTGGCCCCATTAGAATGCTGAGCAGTAAGCTCCCTAGAGGGCGTCAATTGACTGGGGACAGCATAGTGTATGATATTGATGTGAGGTTGCGAGGAGAGGTTCAACCTGAACTCGAAGTCACTCCTATTACTAAGTATGTGTCTGACCCTGGACTTCTACTTGGTCGCCAAATTGCTGTTAATAGGAATTACATCTGTTACGGGCTGAAACCTGGTTCTATTCGTATCCTCAATGTCAATACAGCTTTGAGATCTTTGCTTCGCGGCCACAACCAAGTTAGTCCTTACTCAGACAGGGTCATTACATGTAATTGCTGTGGATTTATGTGTTTAACATAAACACACCACTTCATTTAGCCGTATGTTCAACATTACTAAGATATAGCTCATTATTGATTGGATTAGCGTGTACAATTTTTGAAGCTTTCTAATGATCTAGTACACATTATAGACTTCAAACAAGTTTTGCCCGAATAACGTCACCTTCTTGTACTTTAACCTATTGATCAACAAATATGTAAGATGATTAATCAGCGTTTCAGATGTAGGAAAATTAATGCCTAGTAGATTAGAGACTAACTTAGACTTCCTGTTATGAATTGCCAATAAACATATTGGTTTAGATGTTATAACTGACGCCTTGACCTTTTAATTGTCTTTATTTTTTCCTTAAGTGATGAACTGGCCAAAAGTTTTAATCTTTCATCCTTTAATTTATTTGTTACCTCTTTTGTTCTTTTGTTTAATACCTGTAATTGACTGACAATCTGCTTTTCCTGTGACCAAATTTCCTTTCAATAACTGTGTCAAGTTTGTGTTCCTGTCTTCTTTAATATTCTCAGATGCCTATAGACTGAAAATTTACATGCACTTTTTTCTTTTGTAGAAAGTAACTGATATGGCTTTTTTCGCTGAGGATGTTCATCTTCTGGCAAGGTAACTTTTGACATCGTGATTTTGTTTGTTTATGTTTCCATAACTGCAATATGCTTCTATTTGGGCAGCATATGTGTTAATGGACGGATTTTTGTTCGAAAAATCGATGAAGGCGAAGATGAGGAAGAAAAGCCTCAAATTTTTGATAAGATTGTTTTTGCCCTTCATATAAAGGCAGAGGAAGAACCAGTCCATCCTAGATTATGTTGGCATCCTCACAAACAAGTAATCCTGGATTTTGACATTCATGCCATCTAGTACTTTCTTTAAGTCACCCGTTTTTCTATGTCGTGGTTGTTAATTGTATGGACTATTTGCAACAAACTAATCCTTTTCAGGAAATTTTGATGATTGCCATTGGATACCATATACTAAGAATTGACATCACTAAGGTTGGAAAAGGCGTAGTATTTTCAGTTGAAGAGCCTCTTAATTGCACAATAAATAAGTTGATAAATGGGGTTCAGCTTGTTGGCAAACATGATGGCCAAGTTACTGAATTATCAATGTGTCAATGGATGACCACCCGTCTTGCTTCAGCTTCAGCAGATGGCACAGTTTGTTTTCTTGCCCTTTTGCTCACCATTTTGCTCTTTTAATAATATTAAATGGGGATATCAACTACCAATTACATTGCAGATTTTATGGCATGGGTCATATATGTCATACAGTGTGCATAAAAACACTTTTGGACAGTAAACGTTAACACTTCTAATAGGTCAAAATTTTGATAGTTTTTCATGGCTATTGATTGTAATTGGAAAATAAGTATATTATTCTCCACTGATTTTATGCTGTTACTAATCAACAACTCGTTTTCTGCAGGTCAAAATTTGGGAAGACCGTAAGGCTGTTCCACTCTCAATATTGAGACCACATGACGGTCATCCTGTGAACTCTGTAGCATTCTTCACTGCTTCTCATCGGCCTGATCATATCATTCTTGTAACTGGGGTAAGCTGTTTTGTTTTCCTTAGACCTGAGCCAGCATCATGCTAAATAACATAGTGTGCTGTGGAATAGTCAACTATGTAAATTGTCTTAATTTTCTTCTGACAATATGGTCATATGATGAGAAAACATGTCAATTAGTCAACAGTCAAATTAGCTTTAGGTGGCACTCTGACTAAAGTATTGTTAATTTGGGCTTCTTGACAGGGTCCATTAAATCGGGAAGTGAAGATATGGGCTTCCACAAGTGAGGAGGGGTGGTTGTTGCCTGGTGATTCTGGATCTTGGCAGAACACTCAGACGTTGACCTTGAAGAGTTCTGCTGAATCTAGAGTTCAGGATGCATTCTTTAATCAAGTTGCAGCACTTCCCCGAGCAGGCTTACTTTTACTGGCAAATGCCAAGAAGAATGCCATATATGCTGTGCACATAGAATATGGTCCTTACCCAGCTGCCACTCGTATGGATTACATAGCTGAGTTTACAGTAAAAATGCGCATTTTGAGTCTTACAGGAACTAGCGATACTTTACCAAATGGAGAACATATTGTTCAGGTATACTGTGTCCAAACACAGGCCATTCAGCAGTATGCATTGGAATTGTCACAGTGCCTTCCAACATCAGCAGAGGCTGTTGAATTGAAGAAAACAGAATCCAATGATCCTTGTACTTGTGATGCTTCTGAAAGTTCTGCCTTAAGAGAATCTTCTCACAGAAGTAATTCATCTCAAATGCCCATAGGTAATGTGATTCCAGTGCTACTGGTAATTTGAGGCAGCTTTTGAAGTAGCTTCTTCTGATCTTATTGGCTTACTTATACTGTTAAATCTGCTGCAGACATGAAATCCAGTGCTACAACCTCGCATACCAATGTTGATTCTATCAACGATGTGCCACCACCACTTCCTTTAAGTCCAAGGTTATCCAGGAAACTGTCAGGTCTCCCAAGTCCTAAGAGAACTGACCTCACTGCACAATTAAGTGACCCCAGTGGCGATCAGCTCATGTTTGATTATTTGGTTGACCATGGAATGGATGCTGTCAGGGCAAATTTAACTGCTATCTCATCCTCAGCTGACAATTTGAGGAATGACAAGCAAGATATTGTGAGGGCAGACATCACAAAAGTTCCTGAATCTCCTTCAATATTTAAACACCCAACCCATCTTGTAACACCTTCTGAGTTTCTCCCTCAAGCTACATCTGATAGTTCTCGAATTTCTCAAGGGATAAATGTTGGAGAGGTGAATGCGCTAGATGTGGTTATCAACAATGACAATGAAAGTGTTGCGGTAGAGGGTAAAGTTGTTGGAGAGACTGGAAAAAACAAATATAATGACGTTGACTTGCCTAAAGAAATTGAAATTTCTGTTGCAGAGAAAAAGGAGAAGTTTTTCTATTCTCAGGCCTCAAATCTTAGCACTGAGATGGCCAGAGAATACAGTGTGGAAGTTTATGCTGCTGGGGGAATTCAGCAGACTAATGAATGTAGCGTTAATGAGGTCCCAGATAGAGCTAACAATGGTGAAGTTCAATATATCTCAAAAGATGTGACTGGCAAGCTTGGTGATTTAGAAACTGTGATGGTGGAGCAAACATCCCCAGCCCCTACTATGAAGGGAAGAAAACAAAAGGGGAAAAATTCCCAATTATCTGGTCCATCTTCTCCTTCTACAAGTCCTTTCAATTCCACAGATTCATCCAATGAACCAGGTTGCTGTTCAGGTGCCTTGCCTATTGATGCTGCTTTACCTCAGTTTTCAGCCATGCAAGCTACACTTGATCAGGTAACTGATCAGTTGGAAGTACTCTAAACATGCATGGGTAAAGTTTGCATGCATACATACATAGATACATAGGTACATGCATGCATGCATATAGATGATCATGTGTAATCTGGTATATATAGATACTTATTGTTTTATTTACATGGACCCAGCTGGCCAGTAACTACTGCAAAGCCCACCTTTTCTAATACCAAGACTTGAAATTTTTTTATTTGACACAATGGACTCACCTTTATTATGTTTACATTCATTTCTTAACCTGGAGGCTTCCCAATGACGTTTTCTTTTTCTTGATAGTTAACGTCTATACATAAAGAAATGCTAAAGCAGATGCATAGTATGATATCGGCCCCAGTTTCCAAAGAAAGCAAAAGATTGGAGGCCTCCTTGGGCCGAAATATTGAGAAAGCTGTTAAGGATAGCACTGATGCTTTATGGGCTCGTTTCCAAGAAGAAAATGTGAAACATGAGAAGTTGGAGCTAGAGCGTACCCAACAGTTGACCAATTTAGTCACAAACTTTATAAATAAGGATTTGGCCAATGCTGCTGAAAAGAATCTGAGGAAGGAGATGGCTTCGTTTGGACCTGCCGTAGCTCGTGGAATTGTTCCCACTCTGGAGAAAACCATATCTTTAGCTATCACAGAGTCATTTCAGGTTAAATGCTAAAGCTTGTCATAGACTATTTTTCTGGTTTTAATTAGCCTATTAATGTTCCTTAACGATTTCATGACAGCCATTTGGCAATCCCATCTTGTAGCCTCAGTAACAGTTTGGACTGGACAATTTATTGTTATTTGATGGCTTTTTTTCATCGGATGGCTATATGATTTCCCGTAATCATTATGTTCCCATGGGCCATTGGGTCACAGTTTAGTTCAGAGATTCTTTCCCTTTTCTTAAACCCAAAAGTGATTTTATTTAGGTGCATTGTTGTGTTTTTTTCCAGAAGGGTGTAGGAGAGAAGGCATTGAATCAATTAGAAAAATCTGTTAGTTCAAAGCTTGAAGCTACAGTTGCTAGACAGATACAGTTACAATTTCAGACCTCGGGCAAACAAGCACTTCAGGTAAATTTAATACAAATTACTGCAATATCTCTTATGCATGCCGAGGCACCATAGAAAGTAATAAAAAGGGGCAATATCTTTTAAACATTGACTTTTACCAGCATGATCTTTTATGTTCTGTTCGTGCTTTAAGTCCTAGAACTGATTATGAAGAAAAAGCTAAAATGTCATGTTTCATGTGTGAATTGGTTGATGTGTCTGTAAAAATGGCCTTAGTAGAGCAAATGTCATATTTAGGATCCACTGGTCATACTATTTGAACCTTAAAAAAGGAAATAGTAGATACTACCTATGTATCATGTTCAAGGTTAAAATGGCATAATAAATCAGTCTGAACTGCTTATCTTGGTATGTTCAGTCTCTTTTTAAAAGAGTCCTTTGTCATTTTGATAATGACCAAGGAACCCCTTACAGTTGCTCATGTGTTGCCTTTATGTTAAGTTTAAATCTCAATTGTCAAACTCCAAAAGATGTAATTATTATGTTAAAATTAAAAAAAGTAACTAATCTTTTCCTGTCCATCTTTATGTTTAAGATTTTAAAGAAAATTGGCCTTTTAGTTTTCTCTTTAGTAAAAAGAACGGGGACATCCATCTTGATAAACACCTTGTAAATTGTTTGCTTCTGTTTATTTTTCTTGCTTTTCAAGAACAAAAATTGTTCGATGCCAATTAGAAAATCATGTAATCTGTTCTTGCAGGATGCATTAAAGTCTATCATGGAAGCCTCAGTTATTCCTGCTTTTGAGATCTCATGCAAAGCTATGTTTGATCAAGTTGACGCTGCATTTCAGAAAGGGCTTATTCAAATTATAAATGCTTCTCAGCAACAGTTTGATTCTTCATACTCTCCCTTAACCACGGCTCTAAGGGTGTGTGGCTTTTTATAATATATCTTGGTCATTGCTTTTTTTTTTCACCTTGAATTTTATTAATAAGTCCACATAAATTTGGAAATTTATGCATTTCCTATTTTTTCATATGTGTGATTTTGGCTCAAGTTATTAAATCAAATTCATGGAAAAGGTTCCTTTTCGTTCTATCTTTTCTGCTTATCCTTGGTTGTTTAGTTGGTTAACTGGTTGATTTTATAAGAAATGACCCCATTTTAGTTTGATAGAAGTCATGCTAATTGATATGGGTATCGAATGTCTGCTCACTTGGTTACTTTTGTTTCAGTAACTTGGCTGTGTAGAGCTCTTTCATTTATTTTTGAACATGTGATCATATTCTATAGCATGCACTGAATCAGATGGTGAAAGTTAGATGTATGGTTTATAAGAGGACAACAAAGACAAGGAAATTTCTCATAAATGTCTCCAAGATGTGACTTAAATCCTGTTGCTTCATTGAACCCTTAAATCTAGCTCCTATGTGCTTCATTTTGTTTATCGCACTTGTTTCCTTTTCTTGTGTGTATTGTTTGTTCTGTATCATTTAACGGTGCTTTATATTTAAGATGGCCAACTGTATTGGCACTTTGACATGACATCAGTAACTCCATGCTCCATATATTTTATATCTGGATAAAGCAATCAAATGGATTTCTTCGTTTATGTAGAAAAAGAAAAGAAAATAAATGTAAAGACTAGAACATGTCATATAAAGGCTATACAGTGGTCTCTCTTAGCATTACCTTTTTTAGATTATGATATACTGCTTTTGGGTAATTATACTAGTGTAACTTGAAAACCTTTGATTATAACAGGATGCAATCAAGTCAGCATCATCAATTACACAAACCTTAAGTGGAGAATTGACTGATGGCCAACGCAAACTAATAGCTTTTGCAGCTGCAAATGCAAACCCAACAGTCAGCGATCCATCAGTAGCTGGAATCAATGGTCCAATTGCTGGTTTACATGAGAAGGTACTGGTTCCCTTTTCTGCAATGTGTTGAGAAGCTTAATTGCAAGGGGAGCAAGGTTTACCATTCTCCATTGATCAATCAACCGTACTTGTAACTAACTTTAGTGCATACATTAACAGGCTGAAGAACCTTTCAATCCCATGGAAGAATTATCCAGATTGGTTGGTGAGCATAAGTACGAGGAAGCATTCACTATAGCTTTGCATAGAAGTGATTTGTCTATTGTTTCCTGGTTATGTTCTCAGGTATGGTTTGCCTCTTGCAATTATGTGTTAGTGGGAACCTTATGAGGAAGAGATTTATGTTCTTAGGGGCTGATAAATAGTTTCAGAGACATGGTGAGTTACACATTAGGTGTGAGATGCAGACATAAAAATATAACTTCAACTACAGTATATTTTGTTTAATTGGTGGTAGTATGAACTATTGGTTATTCTTTCTGATGTGGCTATTTGCTGCATATTTTTGTTACATTCTTCTGCATTCTTCATTGCATGAACTGAATCACTTAAGATCAGCCAAATGTGTCAATGTGCTCATGCGTAGCTCTATGGAACACCAGAACTTTCTTTGGCAGTTTATGGAAATGCTTACAATTGTGCTGGGTAAAATTTTCTTTGAACTATTAGCTACATGTGAAATCTATGGATGGGGAAAACATACTTGAACTGATATAGATGCTAGTAAGGTGTTGAATGGACTTCTCATTCTCTTTTATATGTGGCCGTCTGCATTTTCAATCGTTGCCTTGCATTTTTTGTATCACCAAAACTTCACTGTGCTACTTATTTCAACTATGCTTAATGCATTGACATAAGCAATGTCTAAGAGCATAGAGTACGCATGATCAACATCTTTAGATTTTGCATCAGCAGTTTCTAGCCATGATCACTTTTGACTTTCTGGGTACCATCTTTATCCTGATTGAATGTTTTTCTTAATATTGACCAGATTGTATCAACTTTTCTTGAAAAGAAAAAGGGTGGAAATTATCCTTTTGACTTCAATTGTTTGTTTGTTGAGTGCCAAGCCGAATTAAGTCATTGGAATCATTCAGCTTCTTGCTTCCTACTTTTTAAACTGAGGAAAAGAGAAATTGCTCTCACACTTATGGAAAGTTGACGAGCTTTTCAATTTTTGTTTGCTCTTAAATCACCAGGTTGATCTGCATGGACTTTTATCCATGATACCACTACCATTAAGCCAAGGGGTTCTACTGGCTCTTCTACAACAGTTAGCTTGTGACTTTAGTAACGGAACTTCCAGAAAAGTGGAGTGGATGACAGAGGTGGCTGTTGCCATAAATCCTACAGATCCAACAATTGCAGCGCATGTGAGGCTTATCTTTGATCAGGTCTATCAGATACTTAACAATCAAAAGAGTCTCCCTAATATAACTTCTGCACTGGCCTTCAAGTTACGCACCCTTATACATGTTACAAACTCTGTGCTAATGGGCTGTAAATGATTTTGTCACTGTGATTATTCAATTATATGAAATGCGAAGTTTGGTCTGTACAGAAAAATGGAAAATTGCATGAAATTTGTATGCTAGTCTTCCATTTCCTCCTAGTCATGAACTCCTTATTTCGATAGCATATCGAGCTAGCAATGCTAATACTCTATTTCTCCGAAGAGCCAGTTATATTTATTTGATGGTGGCATCTAGGCTATGTGCATAAGGTTGTTTCATCAACACTGATCTGTTTCCCACCACCTGGTTGTTCAACATCCTGGGAAGCGGGTGCCTTTGTAATGTTGAAGGCAATATGCTCTTGTATGAAATGACAATTCATAGTTTGCTTTGGCAACTGGATCAGATAATGTGGTGTAAGCCCGGTGAATTTCTATGAAGATCCGACCTTTAGGATCCAAAGAAGCAACATCTGGGTGGTAAAGTTGCCAAGTTTGGATCAGTAGCTTTGATATTAGTTTGTGAGGAAGTGCGGTTGATGCGGAGGAGATGGTAGAGTGTGTTTGCTGATGATTTCTTCTCAACAGGATCTATGCCTATATTAGCTATTTGGCTTCTGGCAGCTCAAAGTAGGGCAAGGATGCAGGAAGGTTTTTGATCGTAACATGATGGCTCCCGAATGTCTGAACCCTGAAGGAGAAGCAAAACTTGCTCCAACAGAATGGAGGTTTGCAGACAAAAGATTATGAAGACAACCTCTGGCATGAGCTTGAAATATAACGGTAAGGTTAGTTGTATATAGGGAAGAATGAAGAGAAAATGTAGAAACAGAGGCATATGACTTAGCAGAGTTTTTTAGAAGGAAGGTGGCGTTTAGCAGATAGTTCAAGTGAAAGATTGTGGACATTCGCTGTGTGATGCAGTATACTTCTTCTACATATTTCATTTTGTTTCATGCCTCTTCTCTCGAGACCAAGCCATAAAATGCAAGTGTACAAAGCTTGTCTGATTCATGTTGGTTGATCTTTTCAAGTCAATGTTTACATGAGGCCTCAGTTTTTGTTTAACCTTCACTCTCATTCGCAAGAGTAACTCTAGCTTTCGTAAATAAGAAAAACAATTACTCATCAAGCTTTGGGATCTTTTACCAGCTACACAATTTCATCTAAAAGTTAAACAAAATGGACACGGCCCCTGAAGCTGAAGCTGAAACTGATTGCAAGGAAAGGACTTCAAAGATAAAATGCCTATATTATCACTTCTAGTGATGATAATATCATCCACATGTACAACAAAGAGAACATTGCTAGACACAAAATGTTCATAGAAAAATAATTGGGCAGATTTCCTCTTATTCATTTCAAACATTTCCACTGCTTAATTAAAATTTTCAAAACAAGCACAAGGACTCTGTTTTAAACTAAATAGGAACTTTCGAAGATGACAAACTCTCATACTCTCTTTGATTAATAAACCCAAGTGGCTGCTCATGTACATTTCCTTTTGAAGGCCACCATATAAGAAGAGTTTTTTTTATGTCTAATTGATGTCAGGGCCAATCATGAATAGTTGCCATAGAAATGAATAAACGAATGGAGGTTAGTTTAGTAACAGGAGAAAAAGTATGAGAACAGTCCATACTATAAGTCTGAGTATAGCCTTTCGCCACAAGCCATGCTTTAAGTTGAGCTACTGATCCATCATAATTGACTTTGACTGTGAATTCCTATTTTTATTCAATAACCTTTTTTTCTACTATAAATTCACTAAGTCACTCATACCATTAACTTCTAAAACATTCATCTATTTTATCATAGCATCGTGTCAACCATGATGGGATAAGGATTCATGAACGAATTTTGAGAGCATTGCTAAATTAAGTGAAGTGACAAAGAACAAAAAAAAAAGGAAGACAAGTAATTTTAATATAATTCTGTTTATATTTCAGTATAAAAGATAGTAAAATAGGGAAATAAATTTAACTTTTTTATTAAATAAAGTCAAGTCACACGAAAGACATCATCAAAAAGTAACAAATATCAAAATCCAATTTTATACATAATAGAACATAGACCCCAAACATCGGAATGTACTAACTCAAAAGGAAAAGTAGCTTGTTTAGTAACTCGAGGGATTGAAAATAGATGATGATATTTGGTAAACTGATAGGACTTAAAGGAAAATACAATTTAAAAGTGAGGATATAACTTCTTCAATCGACAATAAGCTTCAAAAAGATTAAAAACACTTAAACAAGCAATGGTTCTTGGCATTTGAGTATCCAAAATGTAAAACCCTCTTTATTGAGGTCTTACATTAATAATTTTCTTTATTATACGATCCTAAAAAGATAATGTTTAAGAAGAAAGAGATACAACAATTTAAAGTACAAGTGAGTTTATTCACATATATTAAATTAAAGGAAAGTCTTAGTAGGTTTAAGACAGAGGATAGAAAAAAAAATGGAGTGATTTATTACTCAAATTGCAAAATTGAAATATGAAAAGAAAAAATAAAAATTTTACTAACTGAACGCAACTACAGCTAAAAAATTTTAAATTGTCAATATTGATTCTAATACCATATAACAAAAAGTTTAAAGTAGGGACAACAATAGGCTCGGTCAGGCCGGGCTATTTTTTTTAAATTTAACAAAACGACGTCGTTTTGTACGTCGTTTTGTACCTTTATGTCTGTTCGGTCAATCCGAGCCAAAGACGAATCATGTTATATTTGTCATCCCTAGTTTAAAGGTGTTTCTATTAATATATTTTTTACAAAGTATAACTACATATATATACTGGTTAATCAACAATTAGTTAGATAATTATTACAAGACATCCTTATAATCAAGCCTTGGTCTTATAACAACTCACAATCTCATATATAGGTTAACAATTATCATATTATTGTCATTGGTTAATTTCTGGAAACGAAAGCTTCCACGATACTGAATCGAACGCATTCCTATAGTCTCATACATTGATCCTTTGTTTCAGATTCATAAGATCAGACATGTGATCATCAAACCCGTTGTCAATGAACCTAACTTTCAATGCTTGAGTATACCCTAGAAAGGTCTGAAAATATCATTCATGGCAGATTGAAA
>JAOQMM010000171.1:3182101-3208736 GCA_027563515.1 Erythroxylum platyclados | reverse complement strand
TTCTTTTGAAGGCAGATTACAATTAGCAATATCAATTCTTGTAAACTTGCATGTCTACTAGTGCTCCCATCTTACTCCCTTCTTTCTAAAATTTTCCGACTTCATGTCCTGTTTTCTCTCAAAATGTATTAGTGCATTGGATTACGATCAAGTTATGTGTTGCATTTCCAAATAAATCATTCCTATGGAAGTTGACATAAAGAAGGAAAAAGCTAATGGCTCTCAGTGAATTTACAGATCTCGAGCTCTACAGCAATGTCTCCCGCAATGGCAAAGACTATCACAGACAGACACATTTTCGAGGAAGAAGAATCCATTCTTGCTAACAATGACCACAACTTGACTTCCAAGGTAGGAAAAATGGTTGAGTTAAGCCCATTTCTGTCCAGTATGTGAAGCAACCAACTGTTGTTACATTCACTTTTGGAATCCAATGTTTGACAACTCCCATGTTTTTTCGCTTTTGCAGTCACATATCCACATTTATCCTTTTTCATTGTCTGATTTGCTCATCTTTTCATTCATTCAATTCAAGTTTCAAAAACTGAAGTTGATGCATCTCCAATACCTTGTGAGGTCCCATCTACCCACCACGTATTGTGTGTTCACATGATTTCCTGTCACTATTTTCCTTCCCTCAATTATTAGTGCCCCCCTCACCTTGTCACTGTGTTCAACTACCATGTTTCTGATTTATGATCTTCACTTGGTATCTTCACAATAAAATTTCTTATTCTACTACCCTTGATTGCATTAAGTCAACTGGTGCCATCTGAGATTAAAATGAAAATTATTACTTTAGTTTGTGACAAGTATGACATCCTACAACATAAGATAGCTTTCTCATGTGCAATTGATTTTAAAGAGGTAATTTAGAATTGTGGCTGTAAAATCTAAAAAAGTGAGAATCTTTGAAGAAAGAACTCTTCTTATGATTTAAAATTTCTTAAAATCCAAAAAGTAAAGAATTATAGATTTTAATGTCAGAGGAAATTGTCATGTCCTCTTTGTCAATCCTATGACTTGGGATAAATACTCCACTTTTACTGGTAATGCAGTATACGCAACTCGACTTCTACAAATGGAGTCAACTATAGTTATAAAGAAAAAGTGGAGCTTGTTGGGGAATTGATGGTGTATAGTTTAGTTGGTATTATTGGTGGCTTAACTTTCGGTCATGTGTTGTCGCAGAACTTGTGTGCAATATGTCTGGAGACTCTAAGCTATGGCTCAGGCAATAGTCCAGGACAGGCGATATTCACAGCCCAGTGCTCACATGCATTCCACTTCGCCTGTATCTCATCAAACGTCCGCCATGGGAGTGTGACCTGCCCCATTTGCCGTGCCCATTGGACCCAACTTCCTCGCAACCTACACCCTCCTTGCTCCCATTTCTGCAACCAAGCTGACCCCATTTTCCAAATTCTCGACGATTCCATAGCTTCTTTCAGAGTCCACAGACGCTCTTTCCTGCGCTCTGCTCGTTATGATGATGATGACCCAACAGAACCTGATCACATCCCTAATCAAGCACGCCTGGAATTCTCTCTATTGCACGTCCCACCAACACTACACCCTCATCCCTGCACACAACCCACTGCTCGTAGTTCACTCTACCACCAGCATCATCACTCCTACTTGACAGGCAGCTCCTCATTTTTTCTACACTCACCAAGTCCTTACACGAGCCCCTTGAATAGGAGAGTTGCTGCTTACCTCTCGGTAAAGTTGGCACATCAAGAAGCAACAGATTTGGTTCTGGTTGCTAGCCCTAATGGACCGCACCTTAGGCTTCTCAAACAATCCCTGGCATTGGTGGTATTCTCCCTTCGACCTATTGATCGTCTGGCTATTGTGACTTACTCTTCTGCTGCAGCCCGTGTCTTCCCCCTGAGGCGCATGACTTCCTGCGGTAAGCGTAATGCACTGCAAGTCATCGATCGCCTCTTCTACATGGGTCAAGCAGATCCAATTGAAGGCCTCAAGAAAGGAATAAAGATACTTGACGATCGTGCACACAAGAATCCACACTCCTGCATCCTGCATCTTTCTGATAGTCCAACAAGATCATATCATGCTCTGAACATCCAGGTTCCCATCCCAATTCATCGATTTCACGTGGGGTTTGGTTTCAGCACTTCTCATGGGTTTGTCATCCGTGAATTCGAAGACTTTCTCGCAAGATTGCTCAAAGGTATGATCAGAGATGTCCAGTTGAAAATTGGGGGGCAAAGCACGATAGTAACACTTGGAGAGCTGAGAGGCAATGAGGAAAGAAGAATATTATTAGATTTGAGTGAGTGTCAACATGTTAATGTTGCTTACAGCTATGTAGAGGGTGGGGTTGATGAGTTTACCAGAACAGGAGAAGCTGTGGTGAGTTTAGCAGATAAAAGAGAAGCACTTGATACTGGAAGTGAACCTGCTGCATCAGAGAGGGAAGGAAGCACAGTAGGTGGCAGAACTAGCAGTGTTGAAAATTGGGACTACCACGATCCTTACATGGCCAGAAGATGGGCAAAACATCTGCATGGTTATAGGCTCCAGTAAAATAGACTAAAAGTTCACTAGCAGTATATACACGTCTCAACCATTACAGGGGTTTCAGTCATTCTGCGAGTTCTTCAATAGTCTGATCAAGCAGCTGTGCTGTAATTACGGGGATAATTTTTGTCTGAACAGGATAACTTAATCTTGGAATTGCATCTAAATGTGTAACATCATAGTTCGTGCATTAATTCAAGCATGCATTAGAATTTATATATCGCACATCAATTGCTTATAATAGGAAGGACACGAAATAAGGAAAAACGAAAGAAGTCAATAATCAATCGCTACTTTAATTGAAATCCAGGTACTTGGGCACCTAGCTCCCCATTACAGAAAATACGCCCGAGCAAGTAAATTAGTTGCTAAAGAGACTGCCAATTCCCATAGTAATTTCTTTATATTTTATAACCATCATCGTTGAGAAATGTGACATATCACTTCTGCTACCATGATTTATAGGCCTAACACAAAAGCAGTTAGTCGTGCACATAGTCATAAACCAAGAAGTCACTGTACAGTAGAGAGCCATCTGCCGCATGGTGAAGAAGGAAATAACAGTCATTACAGAAATAGCAAGGATTTTCTGGACACCACTTGTCATCAACCGTCATCTTTGTAGCCCTGAACATGTTGCAAACATCGCATTTCCTGACTCGGCATTTTAGTTGGAAAATGACTATTGGATAAGCTGCCCGATTCTGAACATCTTCAGGATGAATCAACCTCATGTCCCTGATGACAATTGTATGCTTGCAGTCACCCTGGACGAAGTAATTTTCCAAGTTAAGATACGAGAATAAATATGCCAAGAGAACGGCCACAAGAACAGATTCTGCCACGTGCCAGTGGCAAATATGTATAAGTTGAGAAAAATCATCACATTAACCAGTATGTTCGAGCTAAAGAAGCCAGGGAACCATGAGCAAGAGAAAACACAGTTACATGGATGAACAACTATAAATCAAATCTAGTAATACTGAATTTAAGGTTAGCCATAATTCTCAAAACAAAAATTATACCTGATGACAATAGAGATATCCAGCTCCAAGTCGGAATCTCAAATCACAAAACCGTACTTTCTGCATGGCAATACGTCTGAACTGAGGTAGATCTGGAGTTGAGACATCCCCTAAAACAGCCTTTTGTTTCTTCTGCAACTCCCCCTTCACAATCCGATCCCATTTTTTTAGTGCGTCATCTTTAGAATTTCTGAGCCAATCAAATATTGGTTCACTATAATCTATAGCAGCTGGATCCCTCAAATCATTGTAAAACACATCCTACACAAAAGCAGCAAACTTTTTAAATAGGTAAACAATTCCAATAATAGTATAAAAGCAGACACAAAACACTTACTTCAATAAGGAAATATCCCGAAGAATCATGCTGTCCAGCCTTTTGCATCACCTGATCTGTCGAGCAATAGATCTTGTCCCTCATTTCAGTCAAAGTTTGTCGTCCTAGGACCAAGAACTCCTGAGTCTACAATGTATGATGACATGACAAAATAAGATGTGTAGAATTACACACATAGAAAGAGAAAGGAGTAACATAAGTGGGGAGGGTGAGGTCATGAAAACGTTGAAAAACCAATTCATTCATGAAATAAATCATCCCCAGTACATAGGGAGATATTCTCCTGGGATACAGTTGGATTATATCATTCGATTACAATCAAAAGTCAATGATTTGTCAGAATCAAATACAAAATTATTAACTACCACCTAGCTATTGATTAACAAAAACTGGACTTGGAAGTTTGGTTCAAGATCAATGGGCTGAAACTCCTGAAAATGCAGTATGGAGTCCCAAAGAGTGATAATTCACCTCAACAAATTCCAAAACTGTATAGCAGAATGGAGCAACTCATGGGATTCAGAATTTGTGTTTTTGTGGTTATCCATTCCCCAAGTTCCAACCCTAAACATGTCAACAATCCATTTTTCAGAAATCTAAAACCATTAGACTACTGAGTTCTTTTATTCGTTTAAATTTAGACCAGCTATTAATAACAGTAGGGCAGCATAGTGTTCCAAAATAGAGTAATATAATCTTCCTAAACAATAACTAAAATATTTTATTATAGGATATATAAAATATTCACATACTGGACTACAATTATAATATGTTCTTGTAATGAAAACTAAATCTTCATGATCTTTAACATAGATAATAACAGTTTTCTTTTAGTTCTCCTATCAACAATGAAGAAAAGTTTCCTATCTTACCACATCTTGTCCTAATTTAAAAAATAATAGAAGATTGGCTTTATAATCTGTTACAATATTTAGCACTTCATTAACAATCAAACCGAATGCAGTGTCTTTGGTTGGGATAAATGCTACATATTAAATATAGTCATCTAAAAACAAACTTGGATTCTGCTGCACTGATCAAAACTAGAAAAGAAGAAAAATTAGTCATAAAAACAGCTGAATTACTATGAAGAAAAAGTTTGTACCAAAGATCAGTACAAACATAGTTCAAGACAAAAGAAACAAAGTCGGACAATATTAACTAAATGTCAGCATAGATAATTGGAGGCAAAGATACTTTGTTTCAATTCTGAATAATAACAAGGAAACGCAAGCTATACCTTTACATATTTCCGGACATTATGGTAAACTTCAACACAAAGAACAACCTCTGGATTTTGGATGGCAATAAAATCTTGGGCACCTGAGAACTTTGTTTGCTGTACATTTAACATGATAATCAACGGATATCCAAGCAGTTCTCACAATTGTGAAGAACAGAGAAAAATAATCAGACAAGTCTAGAGAGAACCTGTATACTAGAATTTGTCAACCTAAGAGATTTTAGCATTTCAATTTTTTCCGATGATGAATTGCTGTCTTTCTTGATCTTGCAACTAGCATTTGAACAACAGAAGAAGTGATAATAAGCACAAGTCAAAAAAGATGAACCAAATATGCAAATGCAAATGTTACAACAAATACAGACCTCAGTGAATGCAACCTAGCACAAGCCCTGTCTTCATCCTGCCTTTGTTTGATTCTTACATATTCCTCTACCTTTGACATGTAGCTCTCCTGGACATGCAAGGAGAATGAATCTGTCAAATGAGCAAAAGATGCATAAAAGTTTCCTACATATGAGGGGACTTGGTTGCAGATTGCAACACAAATGCTTGGGATCTCATTGTAAGTTCTTTCAGGCATGTATTATCATTAGGAAAGGCCCATTCGATGCAGCACTTCTCGTAAATGTGCAAGCAAATTAGATATAATACCTCCAAGCTATAGCAAAATCTCCATTATCTACATAAAGAAGAGAATACAACAGTAGCAGGTTAAAAGAGCTGAATATTCTTGGACGGGAAACATACATCATCATGCTCATCTTCCTTCCTTCCCCTCCTCTTCCGTGGTTTACGTTTACTTATTGTTCCATTGCATTTCATTCCTTGAGATTGTTCTCTTTCCCTAACAACAATTTCTCTTCTGAGAAGCAAAAGAACAGGTTGAGGAATACAAAATTTGAGATAAACTAAGACAAAGTTATGTTATTTATCATGCCTGAATTAGATCAGAGCACTATAAAATTCTCATATTTGGTAGCTGAGACATGGTAAGGAAATAAATATAAATATCTAAAAGAATTCCAATGAAATCCAAACCAATCCAGATTAGGTAAATTATGCAATTCTTCTTGCCTGTTTTGCATAAGCTAAGGCAAACTAACGTTTCAGAAAATTGACATTGGCATTGAAGAAAGAATAAGAATGAAGAGAGGTTGAGCTGGTGTAGGGAGACAACATGTTAATAGAAGAAACATCCAGGATAAGACTTATCTAGCTACAGGGCATTTTTGAAATTTCTACAACAATCAAGTCAAGTTTAACACATGAATTATCAATCCAAAAAGCTATAATTCATGAGGCAGTCAAGTAAGTTGCAGACATCTAGTTCAGTCTTATAAATGAAGCATAAGAACCCAGAATTCTGATTCTGTTTGCATATAATTTCTAAGATATTGAAAAAGGCAGCCATATACATACATGAGACATTAAAGAATAATCTGATCTTGCCTACACCGTAATAAACCTGCAACAGAATGAATGCTAATAAAAACCTAAAGCAGTTCTCATATCAGTGAGCAACTAAACAAACAAAAGATGATCAAATTTGAACCCAGACTCACCCTTCACTCAAGTTCTCTCCAGTAGGCTCTGAGCAACTTCCAAAGCTTTGTTTATCCTATGATATCACATTTACAAAAAAAAAAAAAAAAGGGATGAAAACCCCATCAATGCAGAACTAATGTTGGTACTCTAACTATACATCATCATCAATGGAGAACTAAGAAAATGCACATCCACCAAAACGGAGAGAGAGATTAATGTCCATACACCTAAAGCTTCCTTCATCGCCATCTCCACCAGCTCTTCATCGGTAAAAAATTTAAGGTCATCAACCCTGAGACATCACATTTTAAAACATGTTTAGAAATATTATACTCGCCAGAACCATTCCCTAGTACCAAGACGAACAGGCAAAGCCTTTTGGAATAGGAAAATCGTAAAGAAAGGTGAAAACATACGAAATATCATCGTGGGTACATGGCTGAGAGGAATCAATTTGCAATTCATTCTTCAAATCCTAAATTGAGCAATGACGAAGCCTTATTAGCCAATCAAAAACATTCACCTTTGCATATACGTATATATCATATACACAGAGAAGGAGAAAACCTGAAGCTCGTGGAGAAGAGAAGCCTGGAAATCGGGAACTCTAGTTAAAGGGCCAATCAAGTTGGGAGTATAAAGAGGTCCTCCACGAGCACTCGCGGGATTTGCATTTGCATTACTAAAAACTTCCTGCTCTCCGTTTTCCATTTAATCAAATTCTTTTCAAATTACAGTAATTTTTTTCGATCCAAACCCTAAAGATCGGGGGAAAGTGCTTTGGCGATTCTATTGTTCCGTTTGTTATTATGAGCTTTAGGGTTTAATTTGTTTATGGCTGAACTAGGAAAAGGGTGGTTTGATTTGATCTCTTGTTATTTGTAAACCCGAAATTTCTTGGCTGAAGGTATTAATAAGGGTTTACTAAGAAACAATTTGTTAAAAACTGAATAGAAGTTAAAACGACCAGAGATAGACAATTGATTGGCTTATCAGTCAAATTTAGATGTTTTGATTAGGCCAGGTCAGGTTGGTTTAGACTTACTCAATTATTTTAAATAAAATTACATCATTTTATTTAAAATAATTAGGCCCTGAATAAGTTTAGATCTGAGTTATTTAGGTTCAAATTTAATTAAAAAATATAATTTTTAATTTTTAAAAAATTATTTTTAAAAAAATTGACGAAACTAACCCATTGTTATCTCTAAAATCGATAAGACAAAAAATTTTAAGATTTAAAAGATTTAGTTAATATCAGACTGTTATAAAACCGGTTAAAGATTGAATAAAATTAAAAAAGATTATTAAATAAAAATTAATTGATTTATTTTATTTTATAAAACTTATAAATTAATAAAAATTAACCAATTAATTAAAAATTGATCAATTTTTAACATTAATAGTTATTAAAGTAAATCAAATCAGAAAGTTAAAAACTAAACTAAAAAAATTGAATGATTAAAAATTTTTATAATTGAATTAGTCGAACTGGTTAGATTTTTTATTCATTGTTTATTCATGTTAAAAAAGGTCCCGCTGTTTATACACTTTTTTTAAATTAATAATAAAAATATACTTCTTTAATTTTTTATTATCTTATATTCCAAATTAAGTTTTATTTTTAAATTTCTTAGATAATTAAAACATAATTATAGTATTTTACATTATAAAAATACAATATAATAATTTAAAATAACATGTATTTTTTAATTTAAAAGTATTGAATTTTGAATTATTTTCAATTATAAAATATTGAAAATAATTTGTTAATATAATCAATCATTATTTATTGAAATTATTTTACATTTTTAAAGTGCAAGAACAAGCATGAAACAAAACATAGTACCAGTGTTCAACATCTTTTCATTTCAAGGAGCAAGTGTGCAGGAAAAGTTCGTAACTTTTTCTTTACTTTTCTCCAAAAAGTTGAGACTTTTGGATTCGACTCATTCGAGGTTTCCTACTCCGACGACATTGTTTCGTGGGGTGGTGGTGTACTGGTTGTGCTGTGAAAGTCAAAAGCAGAGGAGAGAAGGAAAGAGAAAGAAACATGTTTCAGAGGACGATCCAACCACTCCATGGAAGTGCAATTGGTGGTGGCGGGTTGGTGAGTTATGAAGAACATCTTCATATTCCAATCCAAACTCAAAATCATCTTATGGGTCATAGTCAAAGAAGTGGAGGAGAGCCATGCCTTGTGTTGACTTCAGATCCCAAGCCTCGACTACGTTGGACTTCAGATCTACATGAGCGCTTCGTCGATGCTGTCACTGAACTCGGCGGTCCCAATAGTCTGTTCCTTCTTTCTTTTACTTCCCTACCTGCTCGTTTACTCTCAACATTTCTTCTTCTTTTAATTTTAGTTGAATTGTTCTTCTCATGGCAGCTTCGTTGTTGCTAGATTCCCTGAAAACTAGATTAAACGGGTTCCTGTCCTATGTTAAATATATTGAATAACGATATAATTTTGTCCCTCGTGGAGCTATTGAACTCTTGTAACCTGTGGATAGAGAGTAGGATGGTTTTATTTGTTTTATTTTCCTGTACTCCTGGTAGTGATAATTTATTTGGAAGAATCCATTATGTTGTTAAGCTGTTGTGGAGCAGATGTCTGTGGCTTCGTTTTGTGACATTTGTTCGTTATAAAGTGCTCTGGAATGGCGTTGACTAAAATTTTGTTTGACGGTGAAGGCAATTTTGTTGGATGAAGTGAGAAAGGCTGACAATATCTCCTTTGTTTTCTATTATAGTCTCTATGTGTTCAGCTTTCTTTTCTATTATAGTTTCTTTGCACTAAGTGTTTTGAAGATTAAGCTCCAAACTGATTTCTTATTTCCTAATGGTTGATGAGACTAGAGGACATAAATCTTTTGTAGATAATAAATGCTAATTACCAGAAGAAATATAACTTCTCCTTGAAAGGAACGATGCTGAAGCCTGCTGTATGTATGTCATACCACCAATTCCGTCGAGGAGACATAAATCTTGAAGCTCTTATGCATTTAATCTTCCTGGTAGCACATTTACTTGATTGACATTACATTCAATATATACAGCTATTGAACATTTGTTGTATCTGTTAAGGAAATTATCTGCACTAGCTGGAATTATTTAGAGATGTATTAGAATATTATTTTTCCTAGCTCAAGGTATCGATGATGTTCTACTCCAATAAGTAACATCATCACTTGCACAGTGCACACTGGAAAACATATTTCATCTTAGCTTGGATGGTTGGCTTATTTATGAGCTTCGAGAGAGCTTTCGGCTAGTCAATTGAAATTGCTCCTTTGTTGGCCTTTGCAGTCTTGAAATGTAACTGGAGCTTAGTTTCATAACTGCCAGAAGTATGTTTACTAATCCGTACTTTATCTGGTCATGCAAATGGTGCTCTAAATATGAATTATTATACAATTGCAGAAGCTACACCAAAGGCCATATTGCGGACAATGAATGTGAAAGGACTAACACTCTTCCATTTGAAGAGTCACCTCCAGGTTTTGTGTTGTTATTCAGCACTGTTTCTGATGAATGAATTTAGCTGACTGAATTTGGAATGAAAGTGGTTTCTTTTATTTTACAGAAATATAGATTGGGTAAGCAATCAGAAAAGGATGTGGATGAGGCACCCAAAGATGGTAAGTACTGTTATTACTCTCATTTGTTCTGCTCTATGATGGATTATTGTATTACTGCGTCGATCATGTTATCAATCATGTTGGTACTGGTGATTTGTTGCTTAATTTTTCATTTGAAGTTCCTCTTTCACTCATAATGATGAATGTCCTGAAAATAACACGCATTAAAAGGTTCGATTGAAAGAATAATGAATAAAGTAGCAGATATTAGCAATTGTCTTTACCTTAATAAAACCTTTATATACGGTCATTTCAACAGTAAACATTGCAAACTCTAAACCAACTTCTTTTTGCACTTGTATGGAACGATTATCTGGCTCCTACATTTTAGGAAGTCCTGGAGCTAGTATCTCTTCGCCAAAGATGACAAGTTCTGACACAAATGAGTAAGATCATCCTCTTCACTCAAGGAGTCAATGGTACTTGGTAAATGCTCATCCTTAACAAAACCTTTATTATATTTATTTATATCTTAGGGGTTATGAAGTCAAAGAGGCACTAAGAGCACAAATGGAAGTTCAAAGTAAATTGCACTTGCAAGTCGAGGTACATATTCTTTTCCATTATTGTGAAAATTGTTACCTTATGTCTACCACCATATTATAAGGACTGCAATTAGAAAAGACAACCTTGAGTAGTGAGTGATGGAAGGAAATTTGATTACTTAAAGTTTACTATATAGTTAACAGGCTTAATTGATGATAATCTGGTTTAGCTGGTAACTGATGCCTTTCTCAAAGTTCAATTCTGCTTCAATCTGCATGTCGGTATCGCGATTCCTTGAAAAATGCTCAACTCCTCCATTCCTCTTTGAGCTCTGTAGTTCATGATTTCCGCTGTCCTTTCCTTTACGGTGAGCAGCTCCATACTTCCCTTAGTTGACTTTCTACCTATACTACATAGGCTGAGAAGCACTTGCAGATTCGTCAGGATGCAGAACAAAGATATTTGACCATGCTTGAGGGAGCCTGTAAAATGCTTGCTGATCAATTTATCGGAAGCACAATTACTCAGTCAGACAGCCAGAAAGAGCCAGGTGCCAAAGCACCAAAAGGTGTTTCCATTGATCCTTTTGGGTTTTACACCGTACAAACAGCTGACGGTGATGAACTGCATGTCCCAGGAGAAGTATCACCTAGTCTCCATCACCAAGGAGCTGATTGTTCCACTGAAAGCTGCCTGACCACGCATGAGAGTCCTGGAGGACTCACTATGGAGGGATCTCCATCTGGAGGAAAGAGAAGGATGAATTTGGACACACCACTGCAATCTTTAATTTGGGGTGGCGTAAATGCGAGATCCTCAGAGGCCAATGTGACCCATATGAACCACTGTAGCATCACTGGGAATGGTACATGGAGTTGAATATCATTTAGTTATCTTCTTGCTGATTACTTAGTCATTATTCTGTTTACTCAAGGAGTTGCAATCTTTGTACATCTTTGCTAATCCTGTGCCTGTCAAAGAAGGTTCACAGAAACTGTGGGGAAATGACCTTTGTCAAATTGTAAATATGAAATTGCTAATGACCAATTAACTATTCAGCTGCTGATTATTCTCTAATACTCGCATTTTCCCTGTTAACTGGCGGTAATATCTACTAATGCTGAAGAATTAGTATGTAATCTTCAGGCATGATAAGATTACCAAGTTCTTCCAATTTTCTGACGTCTGGGATATATAAATGGTTATATTGACATTCTCTAATCAATGTAGCCATGTCTGTCCTGGGATAGTTGTATGAATATTCCTATAATTGAATGTAATTATTAGTAGACAATTATATATTAACAGATAGAATCTGTTCATACTGAACTAGAGCTGACAAGTTATGAGATTTTGGAGATGGAGAAACCTTCAAAATTGATTCAGCAAACAGCCGGCTCTTGAAAATTGTGAATTGTCCTGATCACTTGAATACTGTCTGCAGGGATCTATTGGTCGCTTGAACCATGTCCGCAGGAATCAATGTGAAAAGGTGACAGCTTCAAGTTGCTCATCTTTACTCAAATTCTTGTAGTCCTTGTCCTATTTTCTGAACAGAAGCCGGCCCCTGGAACTGATTACAGATTGTATTGGCAAAAGAACTGCAAAATGGTCCATGATTTGTAAAACTGCATTTCAATCTTTGATCAATTTTATGCATAATTACAGTACTACAGTCCCAGAAATGGCAACTACAACTAATTTTTTTTAACCTCAAAATTTATCAATGAAATTCCACATTTTAACTTAATGCAAAACAATATTTGGCATATAAAAATGATGATTATACCTTTTTTTTTTCAATTCACTTTAATCAGTGGAATTTACTTGGCACGGTTCCCTGCAATGATTGGTTTAATGGCTGACTACTTTTGTGTACTTCTGATCCACAAAACTACAAGTAGATTTGTTTCTTGTTTTGAAGTCAAACTTAATAAATTGTTTTCATAAAATTTTCCGTTTTTTCTTTGTCGAATTATAAGGTTGTGTATTACTAGACCTCTCTAGATTCTACATGTCAGCAAGATTTTTACTCCATATTGTTATTGTTATAGGTAATTTAATATAATAGCAATATTTTTAATTCTTTAAATTTATTAATCACTTTATATTAGAATTTCTATTGATCTCTAGTATTGATAGAAATTGGATACATATTTTACAATGACTCGTCTATCCGACTTGGATATGAACATGCTTAAAATATGTCAATGAAATCCTTAATTTAGTAAAATTTAAAGAGTGAATTACAATATTTAATAATTAAAAAGTTAAAATAATGAGTAATTTAATTGTTATCCAAATATTTTTATACTTCTAAAAGTTGTTACCAATGTTTTTGGCTTATGACAATTTGTAATTATTTCCTATTGGCAATAGCATTCTAATTTTCGGCCTATTCCTTGTTAAATATGAATTGTTTTGATTGTACAAACCAACGATTAAAAAACTTGACAGGTTCAACCAGTTCAACCGTAAAATCTTGAATTGTTAAACTTTCTGATTCAGTTTTTAACTTTTTGCTTTGATTTACTTTAATAACTCTTGTTAAAAACTGATCAGTTTATTAATTAATCAATCAATTTTTGTAAATTAATAATTTCTTATAAACGAAAATAATTCAATTAATTTTCATTAATAATCTTTTTTCAATTAAACTTTAAATTTTTTATGGATAAGGAAAATCTCTTTCAATCATATTTTAAATTCTTTAATTTTATTCAATATTTAGCTAGTTTTATGATAGTTTAATATTGGTTGAACCTTTTAAACAATAAATCTCTCGTCTGGTTTAACTTTCCTTCTGATTTTTAAAACGACAAAATTTAAAGCATAGGCATACTATAACTATATTATCAATATAATACAGGCCACCACATAATTGAGTGACTTCTACTTTTATTCTTATGCTATTTCCAACAGGTAAACCAAACCCTGCAAATTCTAAACAGTATAAACAAAATAGAGTTCATACACCACAATTCACCATTTTTTGTTGCTTTCTAGTTAACGTAAATACTTTGTTTGTAGTAATTGTTTATTCAATTATTTTATTTTTTCATTTATTTTTATTTTTTTCCAATTACTTATTGGTATTATTTACTTATTTGTTTTATTTTTTGTTTGTTTTTGTTTATTTCTATCTTTAGTTTTACTCTTATTTTTATTTTTATATTTATTTTTCTTTTTTTAATTTATGACGGTATGTGTTATTATTTTCTTTCGTTTTTAATTTTTTTTCTTGTTGATTTATTTAAAACAACTTCTCTATCGATTACGGATAAGGTTTCATTTTTTTGAACTTCTCAAAACTCCAGTTTCAGCGGATTTTCTACGGATTTTCTACTAAGATATTATTTTTGTTTTGTTTTAAAAAATTGGAAAAAAAAAAGTATCCCAATACATAAGGTTCTCCATTTTGCGAGAATTTTAAAAAGGTCATTAATTATACGCAGCGTTCTTTTTGTATTTACAAAAAGACTATTTTTATAATTTGAACTCATGATATCAATAAAATTCTATAAACACTAAAGACAAGAATTGGCATTTAACAGAACGTTGGATTTTGGAGAACACAAAGGGAATTTTCATTATTAAAAAAAGCGATTTATATTATTGACGAAGATATAGAGAATCCAGTCAAATAATAAGAATAAATAATAAAAACAAGGTTGTAAGATTACAAGTGTTTGAATGAAACATAATGGGTTGGCTGAGTTGGAGTTGGACAACACAAACTCACTAACAAACAACTAAAAGTTGTATTTTTCAAAAAAAACTAAAAGTTGTATTGTATATAAGATTCCGCCCAATGGTGTTCCTTATCAAGCCATTCCTTATCCGGCAACTCCAATGGACTCTTTTAAAAGAGAATTATCCAATTTCCCTTTATTTAAACCATTACTTTGTAAATATTTATTAAATATTAATCTCTCTTTATTTCATTAACTTCGTTTATATATTATTATAAAGAGCGAGCCTCAGAGCAATTTATAAAGTTACTCTTTTATAGTTAAAAGGTTACGTATTTGAATCACATAAACAATCTCTTTGTAAAAATACAAAACAAAGGTTATGTATAATTGATGATTTTCTCTGACGCTCGTAAAATAGAGAACCTTATTTACTGGGATAATTTTTGAAAATTTGTAAAAATATAACGTCAGCTATTTTAAACAATATTTTAAAAAATACTTTTTGCTTAAAGCTTGGGGAATTTTCTGTTTATTATTATCAAAGTCTAAAAAGTATAAATAAATAAAAAAACAAAAAAAAAACAAAAGGATGACAAATAAGGAATTTGAGAATAAAAAATAAACAAGAACGAAGGAGCCGAAGCATTTAAGTCCAAACACATAATAATCATAGACAGTGAAGGCAAAGCGTGGGCACGGAATATTACTGTCTAGATTCCGTTATATGGCCTGTTGTCCACTTCGTTCTCTCAATTTTTTTTTCTTTTAATGAAAAATAACCCTCTAAATATATTATTTCTGTTATTTATTATAGATTTGAGAGATAATAAACTAAAAAAATTTAATCTTTTAATTTAATATTCATCTTTTAAAAATTTTTAATTTAGTAATTAACATTTTGTAATTTATATAATTTAAGTTAAAATATTATTTTTATTGATATGACTAATTAATAAACACACGTATTTAATTTGGTAGATGCTTATCAATTATCGTAAAGAAAAATAGGATTTCAATTTAAATTATATGAGTTTTATAAATTTAATTACTAAATTAAAATATTAAAAATTTGACATTAAACTAAAAAATTTAAAAGTTAAATATTATTAAATTTATTATCATTACATTTTAAAATAAAATCTTAAGTTTTTCTATTATTATCATTAAATTAAAGACTATAAAATTTTTATTTATGTTTTTAATACAATTCATTAATCAAAGTTATTTCTTTTCATGCAGGTCATTTAAAAATAGTCTCTTTATTAGTTAGGGACAAAACTGCTACTATTGGATCTCCTTAAATCTCGCGTATCACCAGAATTCATACTAAGTGTTATTGTTGTTATTGTTGTCATTAATCAGAGTTCAAGCTAAGTTTAAATTTAGAAATTAGTTTGATGTTTAATCTAAATGGTATAGTTTTTTTACTCCAAAATGATGTTATTTTAGAATAATTTTCTAAAATATTATCATTTTAATTTATAAATTTAAAAATTTAAAATGATATTATTTTAAACCATTCCAATAAATTCAAACCAGGTGAATCAAGTCTAATATTGGATCCAACTCAACTTATTGGCATGTTGAGGGTTAGGTATATTTTTTTAAAAGAGTTAGGTATATTTTTTAAAAAATTTCAATTATATTTATATCTAATCGGAATTACAATATTTCTTAAAGTGATGAGCCTTAGAATAATTGATAAAGTTATATTTTTGTAATCATAAAAAAGGTTACATACATTATGATCCTCTCTTAATTCACGTAAAATGGAGAATCTTGTGTGTTGAACACGTTGATGTTAAGTGGAAATTAAGTTCTCTATTTTAAACATATTAATAAATATGTTAAAAAACATATTTTGATTTTAAATATGTGATTATACTATGAAAGAAGGTCACTGCTCACTAGCTCATATTGATTTGGACGCTTTGTCTCTTACATACGCTTTCCTGTCTTCTGTTTTTCCTTTTCTTTTTCTTAAAAAAACAGTTAAATTAACAGCTCAACAAATTATAACAACAAAGAACAAACATTGCTCATTGACACTTGTCTCTTTGTTTCTCTCTCCCAAGTTTCTTACATAAGACAGACTTGTTCTTTTCTCTTCTTCTTAAAATTTTCCTGTGTAGTAATCGAAAGTATCTTTGAACCTGTAATTTAAGAATCCGTTTGATTGTAATTTTCTGAATTCCATGTGTTAATTTGGTACTGATTGTGGAAGCTTAGACAAAGAAAAAGGAGAGTACGTCAAGGAAGGAAGAAGACCCCGAGATTCTCGGGGGACACTGCGACCTGTAGATATAGATCTAATTCTGGCTGGTATGTACTTTAGATTCCTGTTCGTTTTCTGGGTTTTCTCTTTTGTTTTGTGATCATTTGACTTTCGCTTATTTAGTTCGAATTTCATGTCCCACTTGTTGCTTCTTTTAAGTTGTTTTTTTTTGGATATATGGTTTCGTGTTATTATTGTTTCTAGCCCTCTTCGGTTTTCAGTTTCTGGTTTTCGCAAACCCTAATTTCAGCAAGTTATTCGGGCTTGTGATTCACTTGTGTGATATTTAGTTCATTTTTGTTTTATGTATCACGTGTTTGTTAGTGATGATAAAGTAGTTTACTTGGGGGATAATCGTTAGTTGTCCGATATTTGAAGCGTTGGGAGGTTAAGTTCATAATGATATTAATGAGAATTTGTTTTGTGGACTTAGATACTTTTAGTAGATTAAATTTCATTTTTGCTGGTATTACTGCTACTCTTCAATTATGCTGCTAATGTCTTTTCGTGTTACCATTTTGACCATCACTTAGTTCTTGTTAGTCCCAAGTCCCATCTGTGTTTAAGTATTAAGAATCAGCTTTTATATTTGGTTGTATCTTGATGTTACGTGCATCAAGTTTATAGTTTTTGGGCATTAGGAAAGGTTCTTTAAAACTTTGCTTGAAGATATGTAATTGCTGCAACTCTCTTCTGACCCAGCTTTGGCTGAGATGTCGATAGTTCTGATTAATTGCATCTTTTGTAAGGATGTTTAACTTGTTCCAAGTGTTGAGATACGATCTCGTCTTTCTCTAGTTCTCTTTGATTGTCATAGAAGATGGTATGGTCATGATAAATCTTCTGATTTTTTTTCTGCTTCTGGTTGAATTCAAGTTGTTTGCATACAGACGAATTCAAATGTTTCAGCCAAAGGGTGTTCCTAGTTCGAGTTTGGTTGGTCAAAACTCATTAGTGCATGGTCAGCATTTAGATTGTGGTGCTCTTGAAATGGACCCTGTCAATGGAGGGAATGATCTCAGCAACAATCCTACTCTTGCTTCAAAGCAACGACTACGTTGGACTCATGAACTTCATGAACGCTTTGTTGATGCAGTGGCTCAACTTGGTGGGCCAGACCGTGAGTTTTCGCAAGCACTTATTTTTCTTTTGCTCTTAATTTGAATTTTTAAGTTTGTTGACCAGAGTAGGTCTCATTTTTAAGATTCGTCAGAAGCTCCTCTTTCATGGTTGAGAAGTGCCAATAAGTTAATGTAGTTATGCTACAATATTTAGTTTCTCCTTTTTACATATTTCAGCCATGTTATTCAGTTCTTTATACATAACTTTACATGGTTATGGTTCTTGCTGGCCTTTTATACCTGCTAGATTATATATTGTTAATCACTGTGGAATTTCTTAGCAGTTTAATACTTGAGTTATGAGAGTGAACACAAAAACCTAGTTTTTCTTTTTTTCCCTGTGGTTAATTCATTCCACCTCTACTAGATAAGCATTCAACTGTCAAGTTGTGGTTAACAGCAAGAAAATCTAACGGTTTTCACCTGCACAAACATGGATGCTCATTAGCATAGAGGCATGAATGGAGAGACTTGCAAGTCTCCATAAGTGGTTTACAGTACTCGTGGTAAAATTATTAACCCGGGAACTCAGCATGCTGCTTGTATACCCAAACTTCTTGTATTGTTAAAGTAGCCAGTTTATGATTTGAAGTGTATCAGGACTCCATAGGAAGTAAAATATAGTTATCTGCATGCAATGGGAAGATGTTAAAATAACTAATAAATTCCAAATCGGAAGTGAGCAAAAAAATATAATGGTTTACATATGAGAAAGGATTCATAACTCATTGCCTTAAGGTTTTAGGTTAAGATATGAATCTTCTTATATATAAACTACTACTCTTAAAAATACAAATAATTATAAAATTTCACAGAAGAGATGTGTAGATGATATACCTTTTTGGAATGGATATTCTAAATTTTAGTTGAGAAAATTACCAAGTAATATGAATATATTTATCTGTAGATACTTCATTTTCTTACGCTTTTTTATTTTTCCTTTTCCAGGTGCTACACCAAAAGGTGTTCTTAGAGTCATGGGTGTACAAGGGTTAACGATATACCATGTCAAAAGCCATTTACAGGTTTTCTAATTATAATACTTGTCTTATATCATTAAATATATTATCACCTTTTTCCTCTTGAATTCTCTGGAAATGCCAGTTAAGGTTCTAGCACTTATACTCCTTAATTAGTTCTTCTGACTTCGGTCTCACGATGCTTCCAGAAATATAGACTTGCGAAATACCTTCCCGACTCCTCATCTGATGGTAAGTCCATGTGCCAGTCACCCTCACTTATTTGTGGGCATGTAGAGATGGATGACATGCTACGAGGCAATGTAGGTCTTAGCTAATCAAGATGAATAACATGACATGAAGTTATAGAGGGAAATTAGAAACAAAATATTGACAACATATGATGTTATCTATTTCGAAATTTGCATGATTTAGCCCCTTTCAAGTGAATTATTTACAGCATTTTACAAAAATTTCACATGAATTCTTAAGATAAATAACCTATACAGCACACGTACTCTTATTGTATATTAGAAGATACTGCACAGACTTTTGTTTTCTGATTCGAGCATAAAATGATAATGCAAGGGAAAAAAGCTGACAAGAAAGAAACTGGCGATGTGCTCTCCACACTGGATGGTTCATCGTAAGTGCATTTGCCTTGCCTTTTCTTCTGTTCTTAATCACTGCCTGTTTTAAATAGATAATGTGCAAAAACTTGCAAGTTTTGAACAGAAGAATTCACATTTTTCACCATTGTATACAAGCAGAAAAACAGGAATATGTTATCCATTTCTGAGTTTATTTGCCCATGCCCAAAATTCTTTAAAGTCTGATCTGGAGTACTTCTGTCAGATCAATTTGGGATTTGATTGTTGATTTTCTTCCTTCTGTCTTTTCTCAGCGGAATGCAAATTACGGAAGCACTCAAGCTGCAGATGGAAGTGCAAAAACGTTTGCATGAGCAATTGGAGGCATGTTTACTCGTTTGCATTCATGTTTAACATACTATTGAGTAGGAATGGCAACTAGAGTCTGGCCTGGTCCAGCTTGGAGTCCTGGACTGGACTAAAATTACCTTGCCAAACCTGGGTTGACTGGACTTTAGGCCGGGCTCGGGACTGAATGCCAGCCTGAACCTCTCCACCAAAACGACATCGTTTTGGTAGCGACCTGACTGGGCTTCGGGCCAATTGTCATCCCTATTATTGAGCAATAACTAGTGTTTCTTTTACAAGGACTCTTCAGTTATCAGCTTGAGCTTATGCTGTCCTACTTGACTGGGCGGAAAAGGTTAAATTAGTCAAGAACCATTTGAAATAGCTATAGGGATTTTGGTGAGATTTGACATTGCTTCTCCTACTCAAATTTTTCCATATTTTCTTATCTTTTATGTTTGGTTGAATAATCAAAGCTCTTAGCATTTTAAATAAAAAAAGCTAAAATTATTCATAGAACAATATTTCTTTATTTTGTTACTTTAGTAGACCAAGGGTAGTAGAATTATGTAGTTTATTGCATTTCCTCATTTTTCAGGGATTTCAATATCCTAAAGTATTGTCAATCCTCCTTCCAACCAGGTCAATTCGAAAAAATCCAGGGATTTCATTAATATCCACATTTCAGTTGTCATATGGTCTTAGTATTTTCTTGATCAAGGTGCTGTTACTTTTTCTGAATTTCTCACATGTTGGAGAAGTATAGGAAAAGGCCTGTACATGCTTAGTAGTGAACAGTAAAAGGAAGGTATCAATCATACATTCGGAAAATACATTGGCTTACTTTAGTTACGGGTTTTAGGCTGTTTAATAGCCTTTGGTACACTATGTTACTTCAGTTATAGTTCTACCTGGAGGCAGATTTGCATATTGGTTGTAAGTCATAATATCAGAATGTAGGTATTATTGGTTATACTGTTGGTTATATCCATAGCAATCAAAATTGGATGCTTTGTGGACAATAGGTACAGAGGCAGCTACAATTACGTATTGAAGCCCAGGGTAAGTATCTGAAGAAGATAATTGAGGAGCAACAACGACTTGGTGGTGTCCTTGCAGAGGCTCCTGGCTCAGGGGTTTCTGGCCCAGTGTCAGGTGACAACTGTCCAGAACCTGACAAGAACGACCCAGCTACACCTGCCCCTACTTCTGAGTTACCCTTCCAAGATAAGGCTTCCAAGGAACGAACTGCAGCTAAGAGTCTTTCCGTTGATGAATCATTCTCATCTCAACATGAACCATTGACTCCTGACTCACGTAGTAATGTTGGTTCTCCAGGTGAGAGCCCTAAACTTGAGAGATCAATGAAGAAACAGCGCGTAAGCATAGGAGTAGCTTATGATAAACCAGAGATGGCCCTCACACACCAGATCCTGGAGTCGAGCTTGAATGCATCGTACAGACCGCACTGTCTGCCTGATTAGAGAGCCCTTCATCTGGATTATCTATGGGGAATAATGATTAGATGGAGAAGATTTCAGGCACAGATGTGTAGATGTCCTTGCTGCATGGTATTTGCTCTTATAGACCATCATCTTGCCAGGCCTGTAAAAGGATGAACTTTTAATCAGATTGTAGAACCTGTTAGTGTTAGTTGTCTGAGATAATTAGGTTCCGGGAAAGATGTCTCTGTAATTTCACATAAAACCTTCTTAGATACCTGGTACGTGGCTAGAACTTTGTGAATCGGAAGTGGGTTGTCTGTTTAAAGATTGTGTTAACTGATGAGTGCTCTGTTATTTCAAGAGATTTTAAATGATGGACAATGGTAAAAATTGCTGCTGGAAGTTGCTGAGAATAAGAAATTGTTGGTTGCTAGCCCCTCCTCATTTCAATAACGGCAAGACTCATGAATCAGTTCATTAGAAAGATTATGAAATTTGGATTGGATTCGTCTAGTGATGCATTTATGGCTACACGAGCTGCTAAGCCGTAGAGTTGATCAAAACGCATGTAAGCATAGTTTTACAAAGGCTTAAATAAATGACAATTCCTCCAGCTTAGGACAACATTTTAGCTAACAAGCACTGCTGCGAGTATAGGATATTACACAAACACACACTGATTCAGGTGTGTGCCAAGCCAAACATATACAGTTAGAGAAGGTAACGATGCAGCAGCAGACCATAGGAAAACAAATGCCTACAAGCTACAAATGTGAAAAGCTGCTACAAGAATAAACATGGTTCCACAGGAATGCCTCACTCGTACTCATGAAGAGTTATGTCTCTGATGGTTTACTCGCCTCGGAAAGCAATCGCGCAATCGCTTGCTGAAGGCCTCAAGTTTTTCAAGTTTCTCACCTTTGAGTGTCTTTGCAGAAAATGTATCTTTCTTTTTCTTTTTCTTCTCCTTTTCGATGTCCGGAGGTATATGTTGCACAGTTCGTAAAGGTGTTGCAAGCACTTTTAGAGCCATCTATTTACAAAAGAAAAGCACAAGATCAAGAACGAGACAGTGCAAGTTAGTTCGTGCATCAACATAACCTACTATCCTGGTTATTGTGATTCATGATTCCCTAAAAGCATTCAACTAGTATTAATAGGCACAACAAAAACGTATGAAAGTGCAAGTGTCCGAAGCCCTTAGGCATACCATTTCTATTAGTACAACTCAACACAAGCTAGCTAGAGAAAGAGAGAGCCAGACCTCATGGCTGTTGTCACCACCTTTGCATTCAGCAAAAGATTCATCATCACTGCCTCCTATGGAAGAACACCTTCCCCAACTCTCTCTGTTTGAGCTTGTATATGAGCAACATTCCTCATTTGCTCCGTTTAGCTTATCCTGATATCCATAATTATATAGAACTCCATATGAAACAGTATGTTATTTGTAATTTGCTACTCAAATAATAGCAACTGTACTCTTGGAAGCCCAAGACCAATTAAAAGTAGAATACGAAAGCAAATTGGAATTGTGTGCTTGTTCCTTTAAAATGCAGTAGAAGGATCAGTTAATTATTTAGTGACAAAAAATTGAAGTAGCAGCTTGTTTCCAAACCAGAGTAAGAGAGCTGTGGTAAGCAAATCAAAATTTGGAAACTGGTTAAATGAATTCTATGATGACTCCAGACTCAGTTCATCAAGGGTTTTGATTCCAACTGAAATTAAGAAGAGTATCTACAACACATTTCTCCATCAGAGCCTCCAATGAAATCGATGTTTTCCCATTTAATGATTGTACATGTCATCTAAAAAGCCATTTCCATGACATACAAGTTACAGCAATTCACATTTCAAGCATAAGTTTATTTGATTTGGTGTTTCTAGAATCACTTTTAAGAGACTTAAGTAAGTTGAGCGGCAAGGTTTTATTCCTTGGCGTTCTTCTTTGTGTGTGACGAGATTAAAAGCTCAAGACATATTTTAAAGAAATTCGTGCTTTTTCCCTCTAAATAATCAATTTTGGATCAAAAAGTTTATCTAAAATATGTCTATAATAGCTTTGTTGTCGCCACTCCACCATCACTTATGAGCTAATTAAGAGGCAAACAATTGGTATAAGTTCTATTCTGATGTGTGAAATGAGACCATTGAGGGTGACAATTATCAGTTGAGATTCACATATAGATGTGAATTCACCAAGTTTTCTCAAAACCAAAGCCATGGTGCTTGTCAAAGACAGCCATTTGGCTTTGATGGTTGGGCAGAACAAATTGTCCTCTACAATTAAATGTGTTTTGTATTTGCAACGCAGACAAAACATGCCTCTTTAGGCCATGATCATAGCCAATCAAGCTAATAAAAAGGTAAGTTCTCTCTGCAAACTCATGGTCACAATTCATGTGACTTAAAAGAGTCATATTTTATGACGAGCAACACAGAGGATATCCTAATCAAAAACTAATTTAATGTACAATCTCTGCTTCTAATAATTGATATATAGAACCTAATCCCATTGAACTTCGTGCTAGTACTTGTTGAATGTCTTTGAGATTTAGTATTTAATATAGAAATATTATATGCAGGCTGTGTGTATGCGGATATAGTTTTTACAGCCAAGCCAAACCACATAAAACTTTGTCTAAATTCTCTCCTTCCTTTTCTCTACTTTCAATTTCACAGTAACAATTAATATCACCTGAAAATTTGAAATTCTCTCCTTACTTTTCTCTACTGTCAATTTCACAGTAACAATTAATATCACCTGAAAATTTGAAGGCTCATCTGTGCGAAGCATATGCTTTTCGTCCAAGGAGTTCTGCATCAACCAATAAACACTAAATTTCAGGTCAAAGATGCAACATATAAAAAGTACGTGTACATGAATGAAAAGATACATACTATTACACAAGCATCTGGGACAACCTCACAAAGAAGTTCGCTCACAGGTTTTGCAGTCAGGATACTTGGAGGAGCACAAGATGAACTTGCAGCATCAATGCAGGACGAACGAAGGCCTGTTATTATCTCATAGAAGAGGCTCTAAGAAAAACAACAAGGTGAAGGCTTGTAAGTTCTAGGTTGACATTCCTTGAAGGGGAAATTAAGGAAACACAGCTAGGACAAGTTAATGGCTAGTTGTTCTAGCATAAAAAGGGATTTCAGACACCATATCTGTGAGCAGCATTTTACGTAAGTAACCATTGGTTTTGAAATGAAGCATGGAGTTCACAATATTACCTTATAAAATTGACTTCACTCATTACACTTCAAAGTGCTTGACAGAACAGTAGTAAATTACACCATTTTTGCAAAATGTCTGTCAGACATCAACTTAAACAAGTTCTTCTGGATATGATTTAACTTTAATATAGACACCAATAATAATGCTAGTTTGACACAAGGAACCATAATGCATCTACATGCACAGGAAAAGAGTTCTACAGGACTATGTTTTTTGATTTTTAATTTCGTTTTTGGCCCAATTTCAAGATTTTCAAACATGTACAATGTACAAATATCTATGTTCTTTTTCAAGCACTTTTCACCATTTCATCTTCAACTATTCCTTTTCATTTACTCATATAAACACCAATTTAAAATTACACTGTTTTGTTGAGAAAAAAAAGTCACCTCATCCACACCAGTGTCGACCTTCAAATCTCTTTGATTGTAATTCTTCTTCATCTTAGTTGAGCAAATAGAACTTCGAGGAGGATGAAGCACATTGAAGAAGAAAATGGAAACTGAATCATAAAAGAACTGTGGCCTAGAGGAATTGTGATCGCCATCAAATTTTATCATATTTTTGTCCCCCTGTACAAACCATATACATGGTTATATCTTCAGAGTTTTGACTACTTTAAGAGAAGTAAAAGATCTTTAGAAAGGAAAATTACCACATAGGACTTAAAGATGATGTCAGAGTGATGGGATTGGATGAACTTGTCCTCACTACCATGTCCAAATAAAGCAGGAATGAATGATTTGGGTGCAACCTGCATATCATAGAGAATGAAATATTGCTCCAACCAATAAAGAAATAGCATCAACCTAGATTGTCATACTTAGAAGTGCAATATCTGATAATCATTGTCAAGATAGAAGTTCTGTAATCAGAAGCCACTTGTTTACCACTCAACAGATAAATCCAAGTCTTTGCTGGTCTAGATGATTATATCTCCTTGCTAGAAATCAGCATTGATGAAGTAAAAGAGTAACAAACCTTTACACAGTTTAGATCCATGATATCAAAATTTGCCTTCTTCATAATTACTCGCCGCATGTATTGCACTGCCACCTTAACCTGATTACAAGCAAAGTTAAGAAAGTTTTCATTGTAACCAAGGACTAAACAAGAAGTTCAACTGGAAAAATTTAACTTTAGATCCTGGAATGCCAGCAAACTTCTTTTTCTCTAAGCTTAAATCACATGCAAGTACGATTAGTTATATAGGCAACTGAGCAAATTATCAAGGACTACACCATAAGCATACTCAAAACAACTACTTGAACAGCAAATCTGATAGAATAAACAATGGTGCAAACTTTCAAGGCTTAGAAAGCTGAACAGTTACTGCTAGAGTGTCGTATCTAGATAATTTACGATTTTAATTTTATCCACCTAGAGAATTCCAGCAGAGTAACCCAACAAAACATAAATGTTTACATATCAAGTGATCAAATAAGCACATGAAAATAAAAAATCAAAGATATAACCCCAGGTACAAGAATCACATTGATAATCTCAACCTTCCCAAGATCATATACATAACACTAGACTCTCCTGGGCTAAATCAAAAGGAAAGAGAGGCATGGAGGCAAGACGTACTGTGAATTTTGGAAGCCGAATTTTGTACACATCAACAAGTTCCATCATTAGGTCAAATAAATTTGAAAAGGCACTATCCAAAACCATTCCAGCTATGGATGGGTCTTCTGCTCCATAAAGAAGGCTGCATTATGTCATAAATATGTCACTCAACATTTTACTGAAGTTGTAATAAAAAATTAACATAACAACGTAGTATAAGAAACAATAACAACAGACCAGACCCGTGCCAAGGTGTTGCTTTCTCGACGAAACACACCAGCGCCCGTGCTAAGGTGTTGTTTTCTCGCTGAAACCCCCCAGCCCCCGTGCCAAGGGACTGTTTTCTCATCGAAACCCCCCAGCGCCTGTGCTAAGGGGTTGTTTTCTCGCCGAAAACCCACAGCGCCCGTGCCAACGGGTTGTTTTCTCGCCCAAACCCAACAGCGCCCGTGCCAACGGGCTGTTTTCTCGCCCAAACCCCACAGCACCAACAAATTTTTTCTGTTCCGTCTCTATTTTCTGTCGCAAAAATCGTGGCTATTATTTCCCTCCTAATTTAAAGACG
>JAOQMM010000171.1:3170925-3182001 GCA_027563515.1 Erythroxylum platyclados | reverse complement strand
AAATTAACATAACAACGTAGTATAAGAAACAATAACAACAGTAAAAGGAAACAGCATAGTTATGATAAAGCACCTAGTAACTGCACCCATGGATCGTCCCCAAAGCCCTATACATGATATTTGTTTGTTGCTTCTTAGATATGAAACTACAACTTTGAGGTCCTCTTTCTGCCATTCAAAGAACGAAGGAAACGGAACAAAGCATTTAAGTCACAAATAGTAAAAGCTGGTTACAAGAGACTAAAAGCTGGTTACAAGAGACTCAAATATGGTTAAATACCTCATGCCAGCCAAGGCTAACATAGTCACCATCAGACAAACCAGAACCCGAAAAATCAAGGGTGAAACAAGTGATATTTGATGGAAGAAGAACTACAGCAGCTTCATTTGCATCTGCTCTACAGCCACTGCATTACGTATATGGTCAAAACTGAGTGAGTTTCCACCTTTATTTAGTATAAGAACTCTCTCTTAAAGAAAGTTGAAACAAAGTTCAAAATTTTTACATAATTCAAAGCAAGGAACGAATATAAGCCTAAAATACAGGCAGAACCCCTAACAAATGTTATACAAATCCAGTGTGCAGTTAATTTTATATTTACTGTTCTAAATTTTATAAGCTGCAGTTTATCCAAATGGAGAAGATCACGACTAGTTTCTACCTATTTCCATGACAATATATAACACAAGGAAGAGGAGTATCTTCAGGGAAATGTGAAGGTACGTAATGGCTGCATTGTAAGGTATGGCCTCTTTCGTTTTTAAGCTGCAAGAGTTAAGCCAAAAACAAAGAACATAAAGCAGTTTAATTAAATATCATCATGAAAGTGCAGACAATTGAAAGTAGGAAATTATGGAGGGACGGAATTAAGTGCAAACGGACGTCAAAACATGTCCATACTTGCCTCCAAGTCTATTCTCTTGTATGCTCTGCCTGCGAGAGTGAAATCCCTCTCCCACAAATAAAGATCTGGATTATAGTCCGCCCTATACATCCAGAACAGCAAAAACAAGAAAGCCAAGAATCAGAGAGAGAGACATATAAAGCAAAGAGAAAAAATTCGCCAATAGGTACCTGGGAGGGCGGATAACAAAATTGATAAACTGTTCAATCATGTCCCACAGTTGCTACTAACAACGAGGCACTCCAGAGCATCTCCCCTCCATGAAATAACAACTCCTAATGGAGAGATGCTATGGAACTTTAAAATTTGCTTCTTACTCTACCATTTGTTTGTTGGTGGTTTTGCTTTTGATTATCTAAGAGTATTAAAAGGTGTAGAAATGTGGATATTCTTTTGTTTTATGTGGAAATCCAGCTCCGGAAAAGCAAAAGAAAGGGGAATCTATGGAAGAGGGAAAAGGCCGGAATTTTTGAACACTTCGGAAGCCTCAAAGCTGGGAACTTATTCTCAACTAACGGCGCCACCAATCGCAGCTCCTGCCGCCCTCTTTGCCTTATTCTCCAATCTGAAAGGACACAAAGAGGTGCAAAAATAATAGGGTCGTCAATGAACTTGTACTAATATGAAGATAATTACACAAAAAAAGAAAAGATTCAAGAATTTCAACATATAAATCAAACCCAGATCTCAAATTTTCAAGAATCTATAATTACAGTGCCATTTCAACAAATTACTGATTAGAACACAAATCACCAAGAGATCACAGAAATGTTGAATCTTTAACACTTCAAACCACCTGTCATCACGAAAAAACACAAAAGAAGAAGAAAACAACCAAATTTATATTACGGAAATATAAATTGAACATGAAGAAGATGACGAAGAAGAACCAACTTCGTCTCCAACCCATCATAGAAAAATTGGCTACATAGTGAGGAAAATGGAAGAAATTGGAAAGAAGAAAAAGGAAAGCAATGAATGAGAACAAAGTGTTGGTTTACCAGGTGACGCAAAGTGTATGAGGTTCAGAGCGATGTCGAAGGGATGGAAAAGAGAGAGTTTCAAGGACGAAGAAGAAGAAGAAGCAGAGAGACACGGGACATTACGGAGAGGCACGCACGCACGCTGTCACAGCAACACAACAGGAAAGCAGCTACGAGTCCTTTTCAATTTTTTTTTAAAATTTGTGCTTTTCTCTGTTCTTTCTTTTTCTAACTGTCTCTTCTTCGTATGTTTTTTGTCTTATTCGTTTGTTTCATGTTACAGTAATAATTAAATATTTTGAATTTTATTTAAAAAGATTTTCACATTTTTTGTAAGAAAAGGCCAAAAAAAACAGAAAAGTAATATGAAATTATACCTATTAAGACTCCGGGAACCAAAGTTGCAAATATCCTAACGAACCTGTTATCGAATTGAATTTTGATACGGTATTATATTGAAAATTTGATACTAATTAATACTGGATACTAATTCGGGTAATTTTTTAAATTCATAAAATAGTCCCTAAATTTTTTTAGAAATTGTAAAATAATCTATTGGCATATTGTACTGTTGTACAATATAAATTTACATCAACCATGTGTTTAAAAATCATAATAATAAATAATAACTACAATTAATATGAATAACAATAATTTTCAAATATTTCACATATAAATAATAACCACAATTAATAAAAAAAGACAATTATCATCATACAAATATAAAATTAAGAACAATATAAAGTATTTAAAACATTACAATTTCATCATATAATGAATAGTAATTACATCAAAACATCCAATAAAATTTAAAAAGAACAATAAATATCCTTAACTTTCAAACTATTACAATTTACGACAAGAGTTCGTGAGTAGGAAACAATAAAGTATAAGTCAAACCTGAAATAAAAACATTTACAATTATATTACATAAATAGAATTTAATATATACATCAAATATAAGTAAAATTAAAAAAAGAGAAAAAACAAAAACCTGAAACGAAATTCAATCATCTACGGGAGGATACAGATACCCGCTATAATTGCACTGACCCCAATTATCATTTGGTACAAAATCCGCATCATTGAGAGGAGCTTCATCATCATTATCATTTAAATTCAATGCATCCAATGACATGTCAATGCTTTCCTATTCAAGATTATCTTCCAAGTCATTGATATTTACCAAATCTGGTTCTTTATAAACCTATTCAGCCAAAAGATTAATATTATCAATGGAAATTGAATTAGTTTAACTACTTGTGTTATTAAGACTCCTAGTAAATAATAAAATTTAATTATTAGAAAATTATAAGAAATTATGTCAAAATTAATAATGATAATAACATACCTTTCCCGAAGTTTTAAATTGTAGTGAATAAAAACCAAGTCATTCAACCTCTTATGCTCCAATCTATTCCTTTTCTTGGAGTGGATAAATTCAAATGTGCTCAAGTTTCGTTCATAGCCTGTTGCACTCATACATTGACTTAAAATCTGAGTTGCAAACTTTTTCAATTTTGGAATATCATTTCTGAATTGATCCCACCAAGAAATTGTAAGTCGTAAGATAACAAAAGTATTGTTATAAAAAAATAAAATGATAATTAATTTTCAACAAATAAGATAAAGGAAATAACTAATACCTGGAGAAAGTTTTCATCTTTTTCGAATAGCAATAGATATTCCAAAATCCCATAAGAATACTTATAAAGCTCCATTTGTGAGCTTAAGAGATCTTGCATCACGTCCATGTCAACAATTGTTGTAATAAACCCAAAAAAAAGGCTCTTGTCTCATATTTTTCCAACCATCACACATAATTAAACATCCATAAGTAGCCTAATTCACTCTTCTTTCTACCAAATAACTTCTAATTTCAAAAACAAAACAACCCAAAAGTTTACCTCTTAAGTCACCAATCAAAGGACCTTTGTATCCTGGACCATAAGAGGCTATTGTATCCATCATAGGTTGATAATAATAAGATTGATAAGCATTGAATGATGAACCTGTATCATACCACCATCTAGCTACTGCCATATAGACATTGTGTGTCACATCTCTTGATTGCATTGCACTATGAATTGAAGGTTGGGTTCTAGGAGTTGTTCGTGGTGCAAAAAAACTAGTCACTTGTCTTGTTCTCTTCCTCACATCAGGTCTAGGTTTTTCTTCTTAGGCCTGGGATGGAACACTAGCACTAGCACCACCACCTTCAACATCTCCATAATCACCTCAGAAACCAGTAAACGAACTTCCACTACCAATTTCAAAGTTCAACCTTTTCCTTCTATCTTTCTCATGTTTATATTCTTCAAGCAATGTCTTCATTTGTCACTTCACATCATGACTTACTTTTTTACAGGGTTCTACATCTCCTTTAATCCCAGCTAAATGCTTTTTCAATCAAGTGATTCATCCACCTTTTAAATGCTTATTACAAAACAAGCAAATTGCATGGTTCCTCATACTGGAAACCAATGCAACATGAGCCTAAGCTGGATCATTATATCTTCCTGAAGTGGTTTGATCAGGAGTACTTGAACTTCCTTCCATTTATCTGTAAAAATAAATAAATGCATATATCAAAATAAATATTACATAATTTCTTTTAATCGAACACAATTCACTATAAGTCAAAAACTAACAATTCAACATACATAATTACACAAAATATACTTCAACAATCACAAAACAATTTGACATAAACAATTTCCATTTCTCGCAATCATAAAACATACATAAACAATTTCATTTCCACCAATTTTCAACAATTTGCATTTCCAATTATCACAAAACATTCATAAAACAATTTTTATTTCCAACAATTTGCAACAATTTCCATTTCCAACAATTTGCAATAATTTCCATTTCCAATTATCACAAACATGCATAAAACAATTTCTATTTCAACAATCACAAAACATACATACACAATTTCCATTTCCAACAATTTGCAACAATTTCCATTTCCAATAATCACAAAATATGCATAAAACAATTTCTATTTCCAACAATCACAAAACATATATAAACAATTTCCATGTTCAATAATTTCCAACAATTTCCATTTCCAATAATAATAAAACATGCATAAAACAATTTCCATTTCCAACAATCACAAAACATACATAAACAATTTCCATTTCCAACAATTTGTAACAATTTTCATTTTCAATAATCACAAAATATGCATAAAACAATTTCCATTTCCAACAATCACAAAACATACATAAACAATTTCCATTTCTAACAATTTCCATGTCCAATTATCACAAATGACAAACATGCATAAAACAATTTTCATTTTCAACGCCATAGATTCGATCTATTTAATCTTGGTAAACTCACAAATCTTTGCCTTTTTACTAATAACCCTAAAGTATAAAAAATTGTTTAATCATATTTAAAATGTGTTACTTAATGCATATAAAGTTACTAATCATGTTTCACTAAAATTTGTTTAGATTCTAACTTTTTTTTATTAAGTTTAAGTCTATTATTTTAAATGGCTCAAATAAGTTATACCTTAATTGTAAAAGTATTAAAGTAATTATATTAAATATTGTAATCTCATATAAATAAAGATGTAATTATGTTATTAACATAAGATAAGATATAAATTTAAATATGTCACATTATTTAGCAAGCCAATTTAGATAAGATGGCAATTTGCCAATTTAACTCTTAACTGAATTAAACCGATGCTCCTTCCAGTCATGATTAATCTAAAATTCCAAACAAGTTCAATGAATTAATTTCCATTCAGAAAGTTCCATTCCACATTCATAGTCCACTCCACACTCCACATAACAATCGGTAACAACAAACCCACAAATTCCATTCCCAATTCACAAAATACACCAATAATTTCGTTCACAATTCACAAACTACACCAACGATTTCACAAATTCACAATACATAAAGTCATAAACACACACCCAATTAGTTCAGAATTTAACAACAATATCGAGTTGGTTCGGGTTGGATTTAGATTTGGGACCCGAGACCGAGAGTAGAATCCATGAGGCTAGATTGGTGGCGGTGGGGTGTCGCATCGATGGTGGTGGCGTCAGACGTTGATAGTGGTGGCTTGCCCTGCCAGGTGTGGTGCTCGTGGTCGAGAGAGAGTGAGATCTGAGATGTGTGAGGGAGAAATAAAAAAGAAAAATAGCCAAGAAAGAGAGAGCAAAGGGAGGGAGGTGGGCTACCAATGGTGGCGTAAGTGGTGTTGCCGGAGAAGAGAGGGAGGGCGTCGAAGTCAGACTGTCGTTAGTGAGTGAGATGTGAGAGAGTGAGTGATATGAGAGAATAAGAGAAAAGAAGATAGAAAGAACAAAGACGAAGAGAGTCAGGTTTTGGGGGTTTTAATTTTTTTTTTTACAATTTAGTCCTCCAAGTTGCAAAATTTACTGTATCGGTTGATATTTGGCCGGTATTTTGAATACCAGCCGGTACCAGCTAGAATGAGACGAAAACTACCAGTACGTACCAGTATTCAAACCCGGTACATCCCAACCCTGCCTCGTACCCGTACTGTACTAGACGGTACGAACTGGTATGAAACAGATCTCGTAACATTGCCAAGAACAACCAAATAATTTTAGTAATATATTATATTGTCAGCTATAATATATTATATTCTTAAATAAAATAGATGCTAAATCCCATGTAAAGTGTAGAGATCCACCATATTTTTTAAGCTCTCAACTACCTAGTAATAGCAAAAATGGCCAATCTGGCATAGTCTAGCTCAAAGTTAACATACTCAACTTGAGTTAATTGAGTTTTGATTTAGGATTGAGTTTTTTTCCCTAAATTTTAGACAAGGCATAAAATCGGATTACCCAACTCAATTCAACCTAAAGTCTAAAATTTTTACATAACATAATGTTGTTTAAATTTAAAAATAAAAAAATAAATTTAATTAAGCTCAAACGAACTTTGGACCACTCAAACTCAATCGGACTCGAGTTCAAGCCTAGAGTCTAGGACCTAATTAGGCTTCAAGACTGAGCTAAAACCTGAACATATAGTCCAGGCTCGAATCCAACCTAATTCATTACCATCCTTATTACTACGTAATCAAACTCTTTGATTTTGCTAAGGTAATTTTGGTTAAATAAATGTAAATGTTAAATTAATTCATTCTCAAATAAATATTTGAAATTGAGTTTTACTTAATACAAAGAAAAATAAAAAAGGATTTGAAAGTTGATAATAAAGAGGATAAGTGTGAGACCTTCTTTTTGGCGTTTGATAGACACCAACGCACAACTTTGGCAACATGATGGTGGCATGTTTTTGCAGGAGTTTGATGCAACAAAGTTATTCAAAAAAATTGTTGTCACTAAAAGCTAGAGAGTGTGCAAGTTATCCATTTCGGTAAAATACAACCATATTTGGAAATAGAATGACCGTGGCATCATAGCAGTTGAAAATTTTAGGTTTGGGACAAGCTGAAGACCACTTCAGCTTCTAGTCATGACAATTACAAAATGGCAGTTATGGAATGACAGTTATTTTTGGTTATGTCAATTTGTAGATTAAGTTAGTGTAACTTGTTTGTCCTAATCTGAATGTTTGAAAGGATCGTAATATTTCAAATATCTACATATTTAAAATTAGGATAAGTTTAGCATGAAAAGACATGATGGTTGGTAAAAAAATTGTTGGAACTTATCCAAAAATGTTGCTTATGTATGTGTGTGTGTGTGTTGTAAGCTGAAAAAAAGGTTGATTTTGCCTCCATCTTGACCTCATTCTATGTAACCTTTGTTTATATGATCTGATTCCTTGTTATTTACTGCCCAAAAATACTATAAAATTGAATGCATATAACGTGTTCGATAAAATGTCTCAAACAGTGAAGTGAGATCTATATATGTTCACTTGTGTTTGTGATTATCCAGGCCTTATTCCAACAATTTTGACCTTTTAAAGAGAGCTGGCTAAGTCTCTAAAGAGTGCATGTTTGATGAAATGCTTAAAAGGAGTACCTAAAAGGTGTTTGACATATTGATTAAGTGAAATGTACCTAAGCTGTTTGGTGGAATTTCCTGAGAACTTAGTTGAGGGACTAAGTTGCCATACGAGGGATTTGAAGGCATCTTTCTAGCTTTAAAACACCCCTATGACAATTGATATAAGAAAAACAAATTTCAAGAGAACACAAGAAATTGAGGGATATAATGGCTCGATTGGAGCAAATTTTTGGACTAGTTCCAGAAGAAGAGGGTTTCACTATGACTGCTTGATTGAATTCAATAATTCAGGCATTGGAACACATCTATAAACGACTAGATGATATTTTAGTAGAGGGAAATGGTAGAGTTTCTTATGCATTGGCACTTCTTCGAACCAATGTTATCCAACACAACGGAGGGAATTGGACAAGATTTAAAGTCTTGGAACCAAAGCTTTTGATGATGTTCGATATGCTAAAATGTTGGAGAACTTCTTATAGGGAATGGACCAATATTTTATGGCAGCAAAGATGCTAAAAGGACATAAAGTGATGCTAGCCAGTATGTACTTGGTTGGTGATGTCAAGTTATGGTGGCTCGTAAGGATGAATGATGATCTAAATACTAGTCGTCCTTATTAACACATGGGATGTACTAGTGAGGGAACTAAAGGACCAGATCTTGCTTTGTAACACCTCTTAGATTATAAGGGAAGCCTTGGGGAAGTTGCATCATGACGGAATAGTCCAAAATTATGTTAAGGCATTTAACTCTTTGATGTTGGATATTCGCAACATGTCAAAAGAAGACAAGCTATTTAATTTCCTATCGAGACTTTAATCTTAGGCAGAAATTCAACTACAAAGGCAAGGTGTTCAAAACCTCCCAAGTGCCATTGTTATTGCTAATCGATTAGTGGATTCATGGCTGAATAAAGATAAGGAAAAAGTTTCCAACTATAATGAAAATGGCAAAGTTGTTGGAGAAAATTTTGTTGCACAAAATAAGAAACGTAAAAAAATACAAACCTTTCAAAGTTCTACTTAACAAAAGGTTACTTTCTTTATATGTAGTGAACCACATTATGCAAGGGAGTGTTCAAGAAAAATGAAGTTAAATGCATTACTAGCAATTGTCAATCCATTGATGGTAGAAAAAGGCTCCTATAAGTGGGACTTTTAAGACATTTGATGAGTAAATACGATGGTTGTATATTAAGGAGAGTTAAGAGGGGCTCATATAAACTTCCTTCAGTGGTGATAAGGGGCTACAAATGGACTTGTAGTCTCATATTTGATTGTTCCATTGGTAGCAAAGAGGTTTGTTATTCGTTGAAGTTTTAAAGTTAGTAGCAGAGGCTACCACCTCAAAATCTTGACGAAATGGCATGCACAGATGTGTCATTTTGGTATACACTTACCCAACATATTTTGTTAGACTTTTGTAAGGTAAAAGGTGACTGATTGGCTAACTTTGGAAGGAAGTAGCCTAGGACAAATAAGTTAGACAGATTTTTCATATTGGTTGTCGATGAAGACGTGGACTTTCTTTTGATGGGGTGGGGGGTTGTGAAACCTTTTTTTCGGTATTTGATAAACAACATTGCAAAACTTTGGCAACATGATGGTGGTTGTTTTGGCAAGGGTTTGACGCAATAAAGCTATCCAAATAATTGCTAACTCACTAAAAGCTAGAAAAGTATGCAAGCTGTCCATTTCGGCATAATACAGTCATATTCAAAAATAGAATTGTGGCATCGTATCAGCTGAAAATTTAGGTTCGGGACAAGCTAAAGACCATTTTAGCTTCTAGTTGTGACAGATACAAAATGGCGGTTACTTTCAATTATATTAGTTTGTTGATTACTTTAGTTGTAAGTTATTGTCCTAATCCAAATTTTTAAAAGGGTCATAAGATTTCAAACGTTTGCAGATTTAAAATTAGGATAAATTTAGCATGAAAAGATATAATGGTTGGTCAAAAAACTATTAGATCTTATCTAAAACGGTTACTTATATATATGCATTGTAGGTTGGAAAATTAGTTGATTTTGCCTCTTGCCAAACCTCATTTCATGTAACATTTGTTATGAGACATTAATAAATATTTGTTACATATATATGATTTAAGTCCTGTTATTACTGTTCAAAAAAACATCATAAAACCGAATACATAAATCTTGTTTGATAAAATGTCTTAAATAGTGAAGCGAGACTTCTATATGTTTACTTGCCCATATTTGGTTGTATTCATGTTTGTGGATTTTCAGATCTTATTCGAACACTTTTAACCTTTCAAAGAGAGTTGGTTAAGTCTTTAAAGAGTGGAGATTGTAGAGCTTAACATATGTTTGACGAAATGTTTCAAAGGAGGGTCTATAAGGTGTTTGACAAAATGATTAAGTGAAGTGCACTTATGATGTTTGGTGAAATTTCACAGAGAACTTAATTAAGGGACTAAGTTACTACATGAGAGATTTGAAAGCATCTTTCTTGCCTCAAAACACCCTGGTGACAATAAGCATGACCTCTCATTCGTAAGTTGGTCCAAGGGATAATAAGTAATCAATACCATCTTATCTTCTCTTCATCTTAATTAAACGACTTCAAATCATTGTGAGAGTAATTCCAAATATTTCTCTTACAGAAAATTATTAATTATTATTTTACTTAATAAATATGTAAAAAAAAATTGGTACCAATTACTTGATATCCCTTAATGATTATAATTGTTATAAATAGTAAAATATTTTTTTTAGAATAAAATTTAATAAATATAATCTTTAAATAATGTACACTTAATTAGTTATTATCTAAATATTCAGGTAATAAAGCTAAATTAAATTAATAACTATTGTTATATTCATTATATTTATTTTTCACTTTTAATTAAAGAAATGACATATATATGTAAATATTTATTTTAATTACACTGCCTAAGTCTCAAATTATTTTCTTTTCTATATACATGGGTTCTTGTAAGCTTGTTGAATGAATTTTTAAATAAGAAACAATAATGCGTAAACTTGGCAAGGGGCATTACTTTTAGTTGTGAGGGTCATTTAGTTTTACTTCTATTTTTCTATTGTGATTTTTAGTTTTCGTTTTCTGCTAATATCAATGAAGTTATATTTTTATCTTTAATAATAATTACATATTAGATAAAACTTAAAGATAAATTATTTTTAATTAAATAAATTTATTTTAATCTCTTATATAA
>JAOQMM010000171.1:3147522-3166828 GCA_027563515.1 Erythroxylum platyclados | reverse complement strand
GAGCTGGCTAAATTACATGACATATTTCATGTGTTGACGTTGAGGAGATACCAATCGGATGCATCACACAAGATTCCCCTATACCTTGAAAGGATCAGTTGAGGTATCCAGCCCAGCTGGTAGAGCTTTTGAGATAGTTTTGCAGCATGAGCCCGTCCCTCTTTACTCAAAGGCCGATCATGATCTAATCACAAAATCGGAAATTTAGACAACCGTCAAGCTGAAAACAGAACAAGTTCATAACCAAGAAGCTGAAAACTCACTTCAGGATTCAAATCAGATGAACTGGGAAATTGGGTCATTACAAAAGTAAGCACTAAAAGTTACCGCCATTGCAAAGGAAGCATTAAACACTCCAAATACTTGCTCGAGGCTTAATTATTATAATGAAAGCTCAGGCATTTCTTATAGCCGAAATAGCTCTATGGGTATTGATTATGAACATGGTAACAAATTAAAAAAAAACCTTGCAACAATTCTCAATCAATCAACAGCAATTACCTCGCAGAGAAGGGTTATCCCACGAACTCTGAGCATGGCGAAGCAAGATAAGGCGACGAGCAACCGATTTAGAAGCATCTTTCTCTTGTTCTGCCTCCAATTTAGACGCCAAACCTTCTTCACCTTCTACTGTCACGGTGGCTACCTCCGTCACCGACGACCTGCTGCGACTGCCACCGGACAAACCCCGCCTGCAGACAGTATTTCTGGTCCTGAACCTAACCGAAATGGGATTTGAAAATGGTGGGCTGTCACTAAACCGGGTCAAGAACATCATAGGATTTGTGTTAAAGTTTAAAACTTTGTTGCCAAGTATTGCATTTGCTTTCATTTTTCTCACACTCTTCTCAGCTTTGCTGTGTTCACTTCCAAGAGCTTGCTTACAATGTAAGTACTATTTGGTGTAGATATCATATATGCCAGACATCCATTTTATGAAATCTATATTAAAAAAGAAAAAATAAAACTAATAGAAGACACAATCCATTCCTAAGTAGGTAATTCTCTTGTTTAAATTATAAATCTTTAATAATATTTACTTTGTATTGATGTACTAAAGTGTATTAGAAAATAACGCAATGTTCTTGTGACATATTGCATGGAGTAGAATGTTGAATTCAATGGGTAAAAAAAAATTGAAGATATGAAAGGACTTACGAATTTATAGAAAAAAACTACTAATTAACCTTTAGTTAATTATTTTTAATCTATAATTTCCATAAGGTACAGAAAAAAAATCATTCAATATGATAAAGGAGAAAAACTTATAAATGTAATTATAGGTTATGAATTTGTGGCTTAAAAAAGAATGGGTGAATTACAATAAAAATCTTAAACTTTATTATTTTGCAATTATAAGCTGAACTTTAAAAGGTAATAATTAAATACTCGAACTTTCAATTTTTTTAAAATCTAGTCCAACATTAGTATCCCGTTAATATTACATAAATTTAAAAACAAAAGACTACGTTAGAATTTGAATTGCGTGGCCTTGTTAACTATAAGTTTAGTTCTTCTGGCATTAGTTTCAAAGGCCTAGTGGCTTAACTCGTGCCAAGTACTTTATTGGTTTCTTTTCCACTTTAGGAGTCAGCTTGTTATTTGCATTCTTGTCGTGGAGAAGATTTACAAGAAAGTTTCTTGCTTCTCGATGGTAATGGAAATTGCAACCACTATACTAGCCACCATTGGAATGACATTGGAAATGCAGTTAGTCTAACTTTCAATGGCAAAAGGCTTTTATGGAGTCTCCTCATCATTTAGAACTACGTTCAGGTCCACTTTAGAGCCGACTTGCTCCTGTTAAAGCTCAGTCGTAGCCTCTTAAGCAACATTAAAAAGAGCACGCACCGCCTCTTCTTCAATAATGCTTTTAGCAGCCTCAGGATCATCGTCATCTTCACCTATTTTGTTATCACCCTAGTCAACTACAAAGATGGGAGGAGGAAATGTGCACTTCCAAGGATTTTCCTCCTTAGTATGTGCCCTTAAATGACCACACATTGCCCTAAAAGAAGAAATGTCTTGTCAAAAACAACATATATCGGAGGAACATCAACACCAATAACCCCAATGGATCGTTGTTTAGTTTCATCACACTGCCACTCGCATTAATGTCACCTAGATCATTTTTTGATTCTCTATTCTTTTTCCCATTAGCATCCTCCTGGGACTTACCGGCACTAGCATTCTCGACAATGCTTTTTTCCTTTCCATATCACCTTGAGTGTCAATTTCAATTGGAGTCCTTGAAGGAGCATCAACATTTCATACGGTAATTGCAGATTCAAGTGCGAACTTTTCCTGAGCAGCATTTCCAGTGGTACTTCCCTAATTTTGTTGCTCATTGGAGGGCTTGTCGTCCTAGGTGTAGAGGAGGCCCCAGAGCTAGTCATCCCCAGGAACATAACAGAAATGAGAGTTAAGGAATTGAAAATAAAAGAAATAAAAATGAGGAAGAAAATATTCATATGTGTCATGTGGTGCCTGAAGAAGCATGGTGCAATGTCATCTCCTTATATATGGCATCCTACGTGTACCATAATATAGTTGACATGCCACATCAATAACACTAACAGAGGTATAACGTTGAGCTAGATTTGAAAAAAATTGAAAATTCGAATATCTAATTGTTTCTTTTTAAAGTTCAAATTATAATTATAAAATTGAGTAAAGTTTAAGATTTTTTGTAATTAACCCAAAAAGAAATTAAGTACTTATTGAGGATATGAAAATTTTATGCAAAAGAGAACGTGAAAATTTGTAAAGAATGAGATGTCAAATCAAAAGAAGGAAAAATGAAAAGATTATAAATATATAGAACACCACTTATAATTAATTTTTATTTAATCATTATTGGTTTGTAATTTTAGAAAATCTTATTGAATTTGTGATAAACTGCCACTTAATGATTAAGCATAATCAGTCAAGTCTCATTAATGGCTAAAGCTAACTAACTTGTTTAAACTCACAAAAATTCAACAATTTGAACTTAAATGGAAGTATCTCAATAGTAACCTATAAATAAATCATCCAACATCCAATACACAATTTATTGAAAACAGGCTCCCAACTTGCTTAATTTTCATACTCATCTTCGACTTCTCACCTAAAATGACAAGCATAATAGGAGAGTTGAAAAGTTGATCGGTTCAACTTTTTTACAATTGAACCAGTTAAACCGGTTAGATTTTTCAATCATTGATAAATACAAAGAAAAAAATTTATGAGGTCTCATAAATAGCTATATATGTATGCATGTGTGTGTGTGCACACACTTATAAATAATTTAATCTTATTCTCTTTTTCGGTATAAAATTTTAACACCTAATTTTGTAAAATGTCACAAGTCTTTACACTTAAAAATTTTAATGTCCTAATGATAGACCAAATTCACAATGCAATCATAATCATAATTAAGATTCATATATAAAATCTTTCATTTTATTTGAAATGGAGTTCTTCATTCATATCCCCTCCGAACAAAAGCTTATCAAGTTCTTCACTCACCTTTGTTTTGAAAAATATTTTGAATAATAAATTAATAAATGTCTAATTTTTATTTTAATTCAATGTCTGACTTTTAATTTTTTTAATTTAGTTTCAAAATTTTTAAAACTTAGGTTAAAATGTTGTCTTCATTCGTAATTTACTGATGTGATTAAAGTAACATGCTTTTACATTTGAACAATATATGTAACTTTTATTTTTGGATTCATCTTTATTTCTTTTTGGGTTAATTACAAAAAAAATTCCAAACTTTGCTCAATTTTATAATTATAGCCCGAACTTCAAAAATTGACAATAAAATGTTCAAACTTTTATTGTTTTTCAATTCTAGCTTGACGTTAGTCTCTCTGTTATGTTTGTTGACGTGGCTTGCCACGTGTTCTAGAAATTAACACAACAAATGAAGATTAATAAAACAACGTCATTTAATCACATAACTAAAATGATGTTGTTGTTTAAAAATGGAATCCCTAAATCAGTTTATGTAACCCCGATGCCCTCATCCTTTATTTTCAGTTTGTTCTCCTGACCTCACCCTTCGTTTTTAGTTTCCAGTTTGTTCTCTCGACACCCCAAGCTACTCTCGCATCGCAGCGTACAACATTAGCAAGCTCTTCGTTTTCAGTCCGTTCTTTTGTTGCCCTCAACCCTTCTCGCATTACAACAAGCTCATTTTTCTCTTGCATCACAATCAACCATGTCGGGCTACATAAACTGATTGAGGGATTCCATTTTTAACAACGACGTCGTTTTAGTTATGTTATTAAATGATGTCATTTCATTAATCATCAATTTATGTGTTAATTTTGGATGACGTGTATTAATAGTTAGGATTTTTGAAACATGTCACGTCAGCAAACTTAACGAAGAGACTAATGTTGGGTTAGAATTGAAAAAAACTGAAAGTTTGAGCATTTTATTACCAATTTTTGAAGTTCGAGTTATAATTGAAAATTGAGCAAAATTTGAGATTTTTTTGTAGTTAACCCTTTCTTTTTCATCTTCAATCTTGTCAATTTTCATATTCATGCCCAATTTTTTTCTTCCTTTCCTCACTCTTTCGTTTATCTTTTATACTTGAGATATATAAATTTTATAATGGAACTAGTCCAAGGAGTGAAATCTACAGGCTTCAAACTTTTTCCTAACTATTTCTTAGGTTCTTCAAGTTTTTCTCCATGCTTCAATGAGAGAGCCTTTTTCTTATATTCCATAACCTGGGTTTATCACTGCCACTAAGACTATTATGTTTGTTATACTCATTTTTGTTGATTTTTATCATCATAATGAAAATCCTAATTAGACCATCCTAATTCCTAAAGTTCATATTACCATTAAGTAACATATTCTTTAGAACCAAATTTACTATAAAAATTGCCAAAAGATCTTCCTTAATTGTCTTTTAATATACATCTCTCAAACTCTTATCCTCTTTTGAAGGCTTTTAGAAATTCCTAAAACTTTCCTTTATCGTTTAGAATTCTATCATCTTCTTTTCATCTAGAACTTGTTGAACTAATTCTTCAAAACTAATTGAACTTAACTCAGAAACCACTTGAATGAGTTTTCAACATATTGATTTCTAGGTAATTCCCTCCTTATATTAAATATGGCGACTTCCTGATTATTCGAGCACTAACCATTGCTACCTATTGTATAAATGCTATAAACTATGTTAGTGTTATATTGTTGTTTAGGTGAAGAGGTTTTCATTCCATCATTGATCACAATTCAACATTTCACATTCTTTGACATCAAATATGAACTTCTAATAAAATATAATAACAATTAGATAAATATCATCTAAAAAAAGTGGTAACAAAACTTATAAATGCACCCTTCAAAATAAAAGTGGTTTATGACATATATTTGTCATGCCTGTAGAGTTTATAATTGTGCAACATATAGACATTGCAGAATAAACATATACCTCTTGCAACTATAATCCTATGTTCATATCACTACTCAAATTCATATGCTACAATCTTTTATATCTAAAGTATAGAAGAGAGAGGAGGAGTGAGGAAGGGGAGAAAAAAGTTAAGGATGGATATAAAGAGTGATGATTTAAGATGAAAAAATTAGGGTGTAGTCTAAATAAAAGTCACATATGTGTGTTTATAAATGTGAGTCTATTGAAAATAGCTTATTTACCAGTTAGGGAAAAAGTTGCGTACTTCTGAACCTTCCCAGACTTTGCGTCTTAATGGGACTTCTATTGGAATGTTGTTATTCTTGTTGTTTTATGTGTCTATAAAAACATTCTAGATGTGATACAAATTACTAATGAAAACTTTATTTTGACTTGAATATAATGAATTTTAAAAAATTTAGGGGTTAGTTACAAAAAAAATCCTAAACTTTGGTCAATTTTACAATTATAGTCCGAATTTTAAAAAGTTGTAATAAAATTCTTCTGAACTTTCAATTTTTTTCAGTTTCTCAATTATGTTTGCTGATATGACATGCCACGTGTCAAGAAACCCTTGTGATTAGTATATGTAAGTAGTGGTTAACATTAAAAATCTTGATTAATGAAGCAACGTTGTTTAATCACTTTAGTAAACTACGTCATTTTTTAAAATGAAAAACCCCTTTTCTTTTTCAACCCTTCGTTTAGATCACATTCTTTTGTCTATATTTATCTTCTTTTTTAGGTAATTTTTGGGCTATGGATTCTAGTAGTACCGGTAGTATGCAATCATCAAGTGATATTAATGAACAGTATGACTCAAGGCCACTGAAGTGGTCACTTCTAATGTTCTTGAGACCCTTCGGTCACTTTGGCCGCTTGTCAAACATACAACAATCTTCTCCTCTCTTCGATTCGTCTCCAAATATTTTTGGTGCTTTCTTTCACTCCCCACCTAACCCAAATTCGAATTCTTCTTTACTAAATCTTGATGTGATTGGCTCAGGATTCCTAGGATCTAATCTTGTTTGCACTGACCTTGGAAACAATAAGATATGAGTCAGTTTGTCATCGTTAACATCGACTCAGTCAATGTTAGGTGTTCAAGAATCAAACCCAAGTCCAGTTTCATATGATAATGGAGCACGATCTTCTCAATCTTCTGACCAAACACGTATTATATGTCGAAACAAATAAGAGAACAAGGGCATCAAGAAGAGCACCAACTATAGCTCTCAACACAGTCGAGTTTTACAAAATAAAAAAAAGGGAGTTAGCTCATTTTTAAAAAATGATTTCGTTTACTAAAATTATTAAACGAAATCATTTCATTAATCGAGAATTATTATGTTAACCATTACTGAAGTTTACTAATTATAAGGGTTTTTAGACACGTGACCTGTCACGTCAGCAATCATAACGGAGAAATAAATATTGGGCTAGAATTGAAAAAAAATTTAAACATTTTATTGCCATTTTTAAAGTTCAAGTAATAATTACAAAATTGATTAAAGTATGAGATTTTTTTATAATTAACCTAAAATTTAAATCTAAATTAAAAAAATTAAAGATCAGATACTAAATTAATTATTTTAAAAAAATTAGATATTTATAAATTTGTTATCTTTAATTAGTTTCTCTCGTTTGATTCTTTGTATCTTCGTAAAAAAATCAAATTCATAATTCACTTCATAATTTAAATCTATACTTTTGTTTCTTATTCACGAAACTTGTTATTAGCGTCACTCATTGGTCGAATCGTTCTTACTATAAGCTATAAAATTTTTCTTAGTTCACTTTTATTTTAATAGCATATTCGTATAAATTAGTTTGAATTTTATTAAAGTATTTGGTAAAAAAATAGTTAAGAGTCATTGACAACTTTTCTCTCTTTTCAAAATGAGATTTGATATCTTTAATATCACAATAAGTTAAATTTAAAATATTAAAAATATAATTCAAACACATAATTATTATTGAGTAATGATAACAATGAGCCGAATTGGCCAGTGTTTCAAAATTAAAAAAACTATATCGTTCTGTTACTTTTGGTCGGCAAAAAAATATCAGCCTGTGAGCCAGTCATCTCGTTGACTTCTGATTAGGCAGGCCCGATTTATCTTTTAAAAAAAATAAAAAATGACATCTTTTTTTACAACATAATATCGTACTGTCACTTTTGATTAGGTTAAGAAATATTAACCTGTAGGTCGACTAACTCGTTAACTTCGAGTCAGGTCGAGCTTAGCCCGAGATTGGACTGCCACCCTTAATATTAGATAGTGTTATTATTAAATAGATACTTGTGTATGAAAAGGTCATAATTGTGATGGAAAAGAAAAAAGTGAAGATAAGCTAAAAAATTCAAATGTTGTAAAATACATAAAATTGGTCGGTTACAAACAGAAAATAACATAAGCATGACCCTTGAAACGAGCATAGGACGGTCACCCGAGAAAACCGGGGGGCAGAGAAGTAAAAACATACCCTTCTTTTTCTCTAAAGCCATTTTGATCCCAAAAATACCCATAAACAAACATTAACAGAACTACAAAACGACAAATTCCTCCATCTAAAACACAGTAAGCACCTGTCGTTTTGCCTCCCCATTTTTATCCTTTTAACTTGCTTTCGCTTTCATCACCATAATGATAACGCATAAATATAAAATCCACACTCGTAATATATATAACATACAATATATGTACACGTGAAGAAGCAAGCTTGAGGTGCTGGGGAAAATAAGAAAAAAGAAAAAAAAAAAACGAAGCAACCATCACAGCCCCAATCGTAGGTCGTCTATCTCCTCTCAATTCCTTTTTGTTCTTTCTCTGCAATCTGTAAGATCTAATTCGTTTTCTGGAGGTTTTGTCGTGCTTCTCTTTGATTTTCCTGAATTTTTACAGTGAGGGTTAGGGTTATTAGGTTGGAATAAGTATTGGCTTTTTAGCTTCTCTTTCGATCCATTCTACCCTTTTTTTCGTAGTTTGATGTTGTTCGTTTTCTTTTTTTCTTTTGTTAGAAGTGTTTGTGTTCGTGTCTTCAATTAGGTCATTGTGTTGTACTGATAGGGGAAGAGATAGAGTCAGGAAAATTGTTTCTTTTTTTGAGGGTGGAGTTGGGTTTTGTTTAGTTTGGTTAATGTTTTCTTTGGAAATTCCCTGAATTATTCAATTTTTTTTTCCTGTTTAGATGTTCAACATAAAAGATTTACCCCACTTTCCTGTGAATTTGAAGAATTTATTATTCATTTTCTGGGTGAATATTACCCTAAAGTATTTGAGTTTTGAGTAGAATGGGCTTAATTTTGTGAAATTGAGGGGCTGTTTGACAAGAATGAAAGAAATCATTTTGATTTGTCTTCATATGTTTGATGAAGGAAGTGTGGAACGATTGGCTGATACTTGGAAATTAATTGTTATTTTAGGTATAAATTTCCTCTGCGAAAATGTCGCAGTATCAAGGGGATGATATGGATTATGTTGCCGACGATTATGAGATGGCAGAAGTTGATGATGATATGTACTTCCGTGGTAGGTTCATGGGTGATTCTGAGTCAGATGAGGATAATGATGAAGATGATCATATGGTTAGTTTTGGTTTTACGTTATTCTATGCTTAGAATGTGGGCCTTTTTATTCTTATTCTTATGATGTTCATTGGCTTAGGGTGCTCATTCATGTGCTCATATTGCATTTTCTTTGACGTGAGTGTTATGATTTGCAGCTTAACTATTATTGCTTTTTACACAGATTTCTTTTTTTGGTTAATTTTGGCAGGATACCCGGGTACCAGATACATCTGCTGCAGATGCTAGGAGAGGAAAGGATATCCAAGGAATTCCTTGGGAAAGACTGAGCATTTCTCGTGAGAAGTATAGACAAACTAGGTTAGAGCAATACAAGAACTATGAAAACATACCTCAATCGGGAGAAGGTTCAGAAAAGGTAGAAAAGAATTTGGTTCCCAGCCTATTGTGTTATTGGGCTATTAGATGCATTTCAACATTCCTTTTCATTCAGATTTTTGCTTCTTTCCAGGAATGCAAGCCGACAAAGAAAGGGGGTACATACTATGAGTTTTGGCGGAACACCAGATCTGTGAAGTCAACAATCCTTCATTTCCAAGTAGGATCACATTGTTCTCCTAATCAACTTTAATTTTTTCAATGTGCAAAAGCTGGATTTGACAAAATTTTCATTGTCTTCAAATGCAAATGCTTCTTTTTTCCCCTTTATTATTTTGCACAAGGATCATATCCAGTCTTTTTATGTCTAGAATGAACATGTAATGTAGCAAAAGGCGCTTAGAATATTGTTTTAAAGGTTTTACTTTCAGCCTGAGTATTTTATGTTTCAATGACAGTTGCGGAACTTGGTTTGGTCAACATCAAAGCATGATGTCTACCTCATGTCTCATTTCTCGATTGTCCATTGGTCGTCCTTAAGTTGTAAGAAAACTGAAGTTCTTAATGTAGCTGGTCATGTGGCACCATGTGAGGTATGCCAGATTTCTATTCTTTTATTTTAAATGTTTTTGATACACGGTTGAAGTGTTCATTTCATTGTTCTAGGATTATAATTTTACTGATTGGTTCAGAATTCTTATATTGTTTCATTGAAACTTGTAAACATTTTATCTTCTCATTTCATTTCGTCTAACAGAAACACCCTGGGAGCCTCTTGGAAGGATTTTCTCAGACACAAGTTAGTACTTTGGCAGTACGGGATAATTTATTGATTGCTGGAGGGTTTCAGGGAGAACTTATATGCAAGGTAATTTCTGGTGCTTATAAGTTATCCATTTGTTGTAGGCTTTGCCAGCATATGTACTGATTGTGAATACAATGGAGTAAGCACGTGCTTTACGTGTGTTGTGGCATCTTTGTTACATTTGATTTGTCATTCTAATTTGTGGTTGTGATACTAATTAAATGGAATCCCACCATTGGATCTTGAATCAAATGCATCCATCCTTTTTTTTCCTGTTTCTTTTCTCTTTCAAGTTCTGTGAGTTTCGTATAATATGCTTACTGATATGCATCTATTATTTTATCTTTACTGTGACATTTTGATTGGTTATAATTAACTTTTGCATTGTAATGCAGTATTTGGATCGACCGGGAGTTAGCTTCTGCTTCAGGACAACTTACGATGATAATGCAATTACAAATGCTGTCGAGATCTATGATAATCCAAGGTTATTTTTTATTATTTGTTGACTGATAGTTTATGCAGCCTCTTCATTTTACCTAAGTCGTTAATATTCTGGTAGATGTTATGAATTGCAACTCACTTGAGGTCAATGCTCTTTCAGTGGTGCAGTTCATTTCATGGCTTCAAATAATGACTGTGGAGTTAGAGATTTTGATATGGAGAGATTTCAACTTTCTAAGCATATCACCTTCCCTTGGCCGGTTAATGTAAGTCTCTCTTGTTTCTAGCCGATATGCTGTCTTTTTATTGGAATACTGAGGTAAAAATAATAAATATGCAGAGCATGTGAAGAGAACCTTTCATCTAACCTATCTTCTCTTAGTCTAGTGATGAGCTTGGTCCACTTTAAACTAAATTCTAGATGGTTCCAATTTCTTGTAATAATAGGGAAATTATAAATCTTAAGAGAGCCATCTAGAGTAGTTATAAATTTTGAGTTAACATTTTTATTGTAGCCTAGGGACCGCTTGTGATACCCGGTCAGCAGTTCTTTAAAAATGCGTTTAACTTTTTTTTTATTTTGTTTAGTCATATTCGTTTTCAAATTCAACAAGAACTTTCTTAATTGAGTTTCTAGTTTCTAGTTTCTAGTTTCTAGTTTCTATTTTTGGTTTTTGTCTTTTTGATTTCTACTTGTTTCATAACTAACTAAAATTGTAAAAAAATGACTTAGATTTTATATTTTTGTTTTTTTGTCAATAATTTGATTTTATTATTAAAGAAATATTAGTTTACAAATAAAATTTCACAAAATCGTTACTCATTTAATTATTCAATTTTAATAAAATATGATAATTTATCATTAAATATTACATAAGAGATTAAAATAAAATTAATTATTTTATTAATTTTAAAAATAAATTTATTTTTACTATCAGTAATAAAATTGTATTTACGTTGATATTAATAATCAAATAGTTCTGTTTTTTTTTTAAAAAAAACTTGAAACTAAAATTAAGAGAATAAAACAAAAATCACAATAAAAAAACATAAGTGGGATGAAACGGTCCCTCCCTTAATTGCTTCAATGTGCTAAGCTCAAATGTGTGATTAGTGCTAAGTTTTGCAACAAGCTCAAGTGTCAAACCCTTTTCTAGGTTGAATGTACATAATTGGCTGTTTTGAGTTTTGGCTTGTTAATGGAAAAGACATTATCCATAAGTTTTGAGGTTACGTAATGCTGAGCTAAGCTCAAGGCCAAACACATTCCTATGTTGAATTTATGTAATTGGCTCTTTTAGGGTTTAGTTTGTTAACGGAAAATGGTTCATTCATAAGGCTGTAATGACTGTTACACTACCTTATGTTTCTTTTTCTTAACAACTATTTTAAGAAGAAGAAGTAAATTATTGTAATCCAAAATTGGATGTCTGATGTTCTCTTATGCGAGTGAGTAACATTATCTGCTTTATTGTTGTTTCTGTTTGCAGCATACCTCGTTGAGTCCTGATGGTAAGCTCCTTGTAATTGTTGGTGACAACCCAGATGGAATGCTGGTGGATTCTCAAACAGGAAAGGTAGTTACTTCTTTCTCTTTATTCTTGAATATTTCATCAGATCTCAATGTTTTCCATCTGGTTCTGGATGGCTTTGGCTAATTGGAAGCCTGTTTTTGTAGACTATTACGTCTTTACGTGGACACTTGGATTACTCATTTGCATCTGCATGGCATCCTGATGGTCGCATCTTTGCCACTGGGAATCAAGACAAGACCTGCCGTATTTGGGATGCCAGAAACTTGTCTAAATCTGTCTCCGTGCTCAAGGGCAACTTGGGAGCCATTAGATCGATTCGGTTTTCATCTGATGGGCAGTTCATGGCAATGGCAGAACCAGCTGACTTTGTGCATGTATATGATGCAAAGAATGGGTTTGAGAAAGAGCAGGAGATCGATTTTTTTGGGGAGATCTCTGGTGTGTCTTTTAGTCCCGATACAGAATCCCTCTTCATTGGAGTGTGGGATCGCACCTACGGAAGCCTCCTTCAATACAACAGATGCAGGAATTATGGATATCTGGACTCTTTACTGTGATTTTATGGCCTTGTATGTAGTTGTTTGTAGGTGTCTGCATTTCAGTGTCCACTTTCCTGGGAATCCATAGGGTTAGTGGATGCAACATTAAGGTGTACAAACAAAGAGGACATGCCTCATATTATACAGTTGGTAAGGGTTTGGAAAAGGCATGCTTCTACCTTTTGAATTTGCTGTTACGGCATTGTTTCAGGAGGGCAGAAGCTGGGAGGCCAGGGAGGGGCAAGAACTTTAGCCATAAGTTTGTAAAATAAGGAAAGAATTTGTAAAGAAGTTGGGGAGTCGTATGTTTAGGCAAAGCATAAGTAAAGACTTTGGGCAAATGGGAATCAGTTTTAGTTTCGTTTTGTTGTACTTCTATTGAGAATTTGAGATTGGAACCTAATGTTTGCATCTGAACAGTGTTCTTTTTGTTCAAGTTGCTTCATGTTTTTGATAAACCATGCTTGAATGAACCGTAATTTTTGATAAGATAACTTAATACACGATTAAAAAAAGTTTTCATTTAACGCTTTAATGACTATTTTAAAAATAAATTAAATTACAAAAAAAAGTTAGTATTTTTATTTTTTTAAATTTATATTCATTAATATGAATTAGATATTAATTACATATCTTTTATACATTTATAAATATCATTATTATCATTATATCCAATTGAAACGTGGGTTTGAGAAGATTCGATAATATATAGCTTTACTTATAGCTAATGGAGAGGCTATTTATTATACATTTATAAATAAGAGTTGAAAATTACTTAGATCTCATATTTAGTGAGATTTTTTATGGGATTGTTATTATTATTGTTATTGTTGTTATAGATAAAACCTGAAAATCTTATAAAACTAGTAACTGATGGAATTTGTCATTTGGGGTATAAAAGAATAATTGAAAGCTTGGTTTCTCTCACAATTACCCTATCTTTGAGGGTAAATTGAAATTCTCTTGATGCGTAAGAATTAAGAAGCCGCCTTCCTTTCCCGTAAGGATAAGTCTTCACCCATTTAATAATTATTTTGTTTATTAACTATACCCTGTGTACATTCTTTCAACAATTATGCATGAAAAGCTAGTATTTTTGTCCTTAGCCTCAAACATGTTACTGTTTTTGATACATACTAAATTTTCAGAAACGTAATAAGATGCCTGTAAGAAGTGGACAAACAAGCATTGAAGACTGCACCAAAAAAGGGTTTGAAGAGCTATAAGCTTCCTATTTCATTCATAGTAGCCGCCAACTTAAGCCGTTATACGCTTTAGTCATCAGAGCTCAAGACTGCAACTTTCGATACTGGATAGAGAACTCTGAAGTAAGTATCTGTTTGTTGAACCAGAGCTCAGAAACTAAGAAAAAAGAGATGTTTGATGTGGGGTGGTTGTTATTTGTCTTAGTTGCTCTGCTTCGGAACTCAGTATCGTTTGTGGAACTCTTAACTGCTTGATTTTGTTTGCTTTCTGTCAGCTTCTTTTTCAAAGACTCAAAAAAAGAAGGATAAGCGAGAGAGAGAGAGATATAAGGTTAGGGAGAAGGGTTAATGGCTAGCAAGAGAATACAGAAGGAACTTCAGGATTTGCAGAGAGACCCACCAACATCATGCAGTGCTGGGCCTCTTGGTGAAGACCTGTTCCACTGGCAAGCCACTATCATGGGACCCCCAGATAGCCCTTATGCTGGTGGAGTCTTCTTTGTTATGATTCATTTCCCACCTGACTATCCTTTCAAGCCTCCCAAGCTCAATTTTCAAACCAAGGTGAAAAAAGATGTTTTTTGTTGTGTTGTCGGATAGCCGTTACAAAAAGGTTCTCTGCTAAACTAATGACGATGGATTTATAGCCATGGATATTGCAGTTATATACATAAGAAATTTTGAAAATATTCCATACTCCGCTCTTAAGTTGAGGAACATAGCATAATTTTGTAGCAATGAATTTTCAATTATGTTGGCTACTTCATTATCATACACACCAATACTTTGGAAAAAAAATCAATCTTGATGTACGCAATAGCTCATCATTCTATGTTGCTTTCCCTTTCCTTTTGTATCTTTCATGACCTCATTTCAAGTTTGTAGACTGTAGTTCATTTTCTAAGATTCGCCTATAGTTTTGGATTCTTAAATTGCCTTTTGTAAAAATCAATTCTTTGCAGGTTTATTTTACCGTTGGAATTCTATGATTTTCTTGCTTATCTCATGTGAACGATCAGCGTTGACTCCTTTTGCTGTTTTTTCATTATGAGGTCGTTGACTCCTTTTGCTGTTTTTTCATTATCAGGTTTATCACCCAAACATTAACTCAAATGGTAGTATCTGCCTAGACATTCTCAAGGAGCAATGGAGCCCTGCCTTGACCATTTCAAAGGTCCTCCTTTCCATTTGTTCTCTCCTAACTGACCCCAACCCAGATGATCCACTTGTTCCAGAAATTGCCCACATATACAAAAGCCAGAGAAACCGCTATGAGGAGACAGCTAGAGCATGGACCCAGAAATATGCCATGAATTAGGGTTAAGGTTGGTTAAGGTTGTAAGCTGAAGCAATGATTAGCAAGTATTGGGAAATTTTCCAGTAGATTAATAATGAATGGGCATGTATTTAGGTGATGAATCCATCTACGACTAAAGTAATCAAGTACCCGGAGCTGGTGTGTATATTTTGTTTTTCAGACTTTTGGTGTGTTTTTGTGTTTCTTCTGGAACCATGCTTAATTCAACTGAAGTAATAAATAGAGATCAGTAGCAATTGAAGTTTAATAGGTTCACAATTGTTGGTCATGGCTTCTTACCTTAAACAGGAACGGTGTGGAATTTATTTATTGTTCTTTTACCTATCACTGAAAGAATGCAATTGAGTAACTAAATGTGAATGTGTTTAGATGTAGTGATGATTCGGATAATTCTACCAATCAATGCCTTCTATGAAAAAGTTTGTTGGCTAGAAAGTGAACTTAAAATGTTTAGATAGTTGGCACATATCCGTCTATACTTGTGAAAGAAAATCTTGTCTTAGACTTGCTTCTCCACAGCAGTTTCTTCCTCCAAGTTTACAGCAATCTGTCCAAAAATAGTCTCTGCTTCTTCTTCAAGTTGTTGCATACATCCTTCAAATGCAGCCACCAGCTCCGGATTGAAGATGTACTGGTCATCATATTCATTGGCAGTCCCAGAATTTGGTAAGGAATAGCTGCCAAATTTTGGGGTGATGTAACTTCCGGGAGAGTGGACTTGTCCGCCAGCATATAGCCATTCTCTTAGACTTGCCACTGCTTGAAATTGAATGCTTTGTGGAACTTCAAGTGATTTTAAATTTTTTGCAATGAACTTTCTTTTCGATCCTTTCTCTAGGGTGTCTTCCTCAAAAGAATGTTTGGGAGCTTCAGTTTCCTCAGTTGCTCCAGATGTGCTTGGATTTGCAGTAGGTATTCTATTTTCTAGCTCCAGATCAATCAAGGTGGAGGTCTCTACACTTGTAGAATTTTCTTCTGGTGAAGCTTTATCTACAACTTTAGAGTTCTCTTTTGGTGAATCGTCAGGGTTGGATGGTTGCATTTCCTGGATATGAATGACGTCCCTGTCGTATTCGATTGGATCGCCCTTGTGATCAACTGGATGTAATGAGGATTGTGAAGCGTTAAGCTGCACCTCTGTCATTGAACCATGATCCTTGCTATCCGATTGAAGTGTTGTAGACAACCTAATCTTCTCTAGCAAGGCATCATATTCTTCTATTGTATGGAAGCTCCAAGCTCGTTTTCTCAAGCCCATGTAATTGTTGTTTTCCTCTTCAGGCCCGTTCAGACTCTCTGGATAAGGAGAGAGTACTTTGTTCTCCGGAAGCCAATGGTAACTTAGAGACCGTCGAATTAGATTGTCTTGTGGAGAACATTGCATCACCATGAGAACATGAGGGTCTCCTTGTTTTTTCTTTGCCTCGTGTTCTAGACACGATCTAAACTCCCATTTATCACTGTTCAGACTATTATCAGGCTCCATTGTAGGTGTGATGTAACCTTTTGAGACACTCTCTGACCTGAGTTTGCTGTTTACAAGGAATTGGTCATTTGTAGTTTTTGAGGTCGCAAAGTCTCTCTTTCCAGAGAGAGTGGCTGATCTCTGTATGCTCTGGCCCAGCTCTTCGCGAAAGCTCATCGATCTGGGCATGAACTTCGATGATATGCATCCCATTGCCTTGGATACTCGACTCTCTACTCAAGCTACGCTCAACAAAGCTGTAAGAAACAAACACGTCAGTGGACTTCAATGGTCAATCATGCTTAAGAAAAATAAGATGGCATCTGGACACTTATGGATCACCGGCAGCCTTCATCTGCATAGCTTTTTTAGGCAGAGTTTACAAGTTTGAGTTATGTTTGGATTGTGAAGTTGCTGAAAATAGAGACTGTACCACTCATAGCTGAAGATGAGTGAAATTGTTAAGCTATCCTGAGCATGATGTGCTGCTGGGAATTTGAGGCACCTCCAGAACTTGATTACATCCAATATAGTTGGGTTCTTAGTTGCAAGTAGGGAACAAAAAACTTGGAAAGAGGAGTGGGTGAATTCCCTTTTGCGTATTATCCGGACAAGAGTAGGTGTTCTGTCAGTAATATGGATCTAGCACCTACAACCCTGGTTATGCGGAAAAGTTCTCTCTTTTCAAAGCTACCTTTATAGAACCAGAAACCAGACTCATATTCTACTCTAAATCAAACCTCTCAACCATAAGCTGCTCTTTACCTGTTTGAATAAGAGAAAATGATGGTCGATGACTGCTCAGACTGACGATCAATGTGAACCGAAACTCAGGTCAGCTGTTCTGATAGTTGTCAGTTCGTGTCCAACACTGCTTCGGACTCTTCTCAAAGCTGGGCAAGCTTAGATTTTTCATACAAGTTACAGACTCCGGAGAATGAAAACCTGTCTGAAAATAGGCACGAGCTTCAAAAGTTGTGTCTGCAGTTGCAGGTCAGTCAAAAGAAGCCGTCTTGATAGGTGATTAATAATGAATAGAACCCATCGGTATACCCACAGGAGGCGATTCAAAGTTCAACGTTTGGAAAATGGCTACCTAAACCTTGATAAATTAAACAACAAATATAATATAGTATTTGGATTCATATGCATATGTTGACCGCTTGAAGTGCCTTACCTAATGCCAACTTCACTCTGCAGTGCCATTGACATAAGACAAGCGTGCATGACCGGTTTAAATGCCAAGAGGGTGCGATGCGAGGCCATTACCAGTATCAGAGAATTCTAAAACAATTATAAAAGGCTCTCAAGATACAAATTTGCCTACATAATTTTTGCTTTTTGTCTTTCTAAATTTTGGTGTTATGTCTTCTTCGTCTCCTTTTTGCTTTTAGTCAAAATAGGAACTTGCACTACACAAACACATTATTATAAAAGAGACCTGAATTCTTGAGAGTAAATCGAGCTATTGTTGATTGCAATGTAACTTTAAGCAACCTTTTTGCTTACTTTATATGTTCATTTCTATTTGACACGATCACCTATCTACTTTGTCCGGTTTACTTTTGTGTTATAAAACTCGACACTTCCTTTTGTTTTGCCATCCTCAATTATGAACACCCCTTTAAACTCAATTAAGACTTTCCAGGTTACATGAACAAACTTAATGGTATATGATAGTAAGCAACGATCTCTGTGTATATTGTTAATGGATTAGGTTCATCATTAAAGCATCAATTAAGCAAAAAGATAACTTTCGACTCTCAACATACTATAGCAGGTGAAATGCCTACAATCAAGGAGATAAGCATGTGGGACTATGTTGCCATTTCCTTCTCAAATATACAGCTTACTCTGTGCTCGTCTATGTCAAATGCCTAGAAACATATTGTACACAATTTAACATAATATTCAATTGCTTTAAATGCATCATCATTTTGCAAGCTGGTGTAGCATATATAGGACAGGGTGAAAAATGAAAAACAAGTGAAAGTCAAAGTTTAATCACATCATCGCCGAAAGGCATTGCCTTCACCTGCAGACCTTTGAGAATAAAATGTTCTACGGCGTAAACTCTCTTCTATGGTTGAGCTTCCCCCCTTCTCCGCACCATACACACTTTTATGAGCAGCATCCAAGAAGTTCCTACCGCTAGTTGTGTTTGCAAGGGCGGCTTCCTGTGCATCAGCTTTCTCTGCCTTTTTCAAACGCTTATATCTTTGCTCTTCATGCAACTCAGCATCTGCTTGCATCTCCCTTAGCCTAGCAGCTCGCTCTTCCTCAGAAAGTTTGGGAGCAGTATTTCTCCGCTTATTGTGGGAGTCATGCCGAACTTGCATAGCAGAAGAATCATGAGATCTTGCCTCCTTAAAACTTCTAGCTTCTCTATCCCTTGTATTAGAATCAAATTTTGTTTTGTCACTGCTTGATTTATCATGGTTGTTCTGCCTCTCATCTTTTGCAGATTTTTCAATGGCATAAAGGTCTCTGTGCTTCGAACTCCTATAGCCATCCTTTCTTCTCCTGTGTTCATTTGAATTGTCATCTGAATCTGACTGTTGTTTGGAACTCCTGTAGCTATCCTTTCTCCTTCTATGTTCCTTTGAATTGTCATCTGAATCTGACTGTTGTTTGGAACTCCTGTAGCTATCCTTTCTTCTTCTATG
>JAOQMM010000171.1:3120524-3131875 GCA_027563515.1 Erythroxylum platyclados | reverse complement strand
GGTTGCTGCGGAGGCAAGAGCAGAAGCTCCAGCGCAACAATTTGCAGGTGGATTACCACTGCCGTTCTGAAGGTAGCCGATGCACGGCCGCAGGTCCTTAAGCACGTCGCTGCATGAAATTGCAGCTTTTGAATCTGGGGCAAGTAAAAGAAGGAGCATTATAAGAGCAGCCATGGTTGTGGTTGATGAGTTCTTCATGGTTAAAAAGAAGATGAAATGTAGATAAAACACCAACTTATAATTGGACTTGCTCTTGGATGCCTTTCCAACCATGTATATATATTGAGTTCTGGAGTAGCTTGCATTTGCAAGAAATAACACAGCTTCATCTATAAGCTTAAGTAGGTTAATGTTAATAGATTAGTGGGTGGGCACTGCTTCACGTACAAGATTTAGTATCACAAGAAGTTGTCAAGAACCATGCAATTACTATGTTTTGTCATATAATGTCCAATAAATTATACAAGTTACAAGAACGTTGCAACTTCCATTTAGAAATTTCAGCAATAGTTCACACGTAAGTGGTATTTCTGAATTGAATACAGCAAGTTTGCTGTCTCATTGGAATTCATGTGTTTCACAAATTTGTTATTCGATTGGGGTTTAGGAGCATAGTATCTGTATCGGAATCATTTTTCTAATGATCCGGTAATGAGTGCAAGAAAGACAGGAACTTGTTACCAAAAGTGGGAAATTAAGGAGTAAACAAGTGAATGAAGTATGGATCATGATGAATCTTTAATTGATTTGTACTGTTTAACTTGTGTGTGTAATACAAGATGGAATCAACAAGTGCTAGAAATTGAACAAGATGGAGGTTTTTGAGACTCCTGTAATGCTCTTACGTTATTTCACTATCTTCCTTCATGCACGTTATCGGTCTGTTCGGCACTTTTATTTTCTTTCAGTTACGTGTAATGATGGGACTTTGATTTTATATGTAAGGGTGGGTAAGTTTAGAGCAATAAAATATTCTATATGAATCTGAAGTTCATTCCCATGTGCGCTTAGACAGGAGGATACATCTTACCCTTCTTGATTTCGTCAGGGCTTTACAGGACCAACCTTTTAAGGTTTCTTGTTCTGTTTCTCCATCAATCAGATGGTATGTACATGCCTTGATTTCACTTGTTTTAATACACTTTTAAGTGTTCGAGTCCCCTTCAGGTGAGTTCAGGAGTCGAAACTCCTGAACTGAAAACCAAACCTTGTCAGGTCAATTACCATTCATCACATCCATTCAACATAAACCAACATAACATATTCCCCGAATGGCTATGTAACAAAACAATCCTCTTTTTTCATTTCATTAAAAACAAAATTTTAAATCCGAGGCCATAAATTATCACCATTAGTACCATGAAACCTCATATCTATAATCCCTTTGTACTAGCCACTTAAATAGATAAATACTAACCTAGCAATTACAAAATATAAATACAAGTATCTGCTTGGCAATTCCTCCTCCTAGCCAAATACTAATGGGTGAAGGAGCAACCGCGCGAAATACTAGTTGCCATAGCAATTCACTCACTTGATGTCAGAATCAAAACCGGTGAACCAAAAACCATGCTTATAAGAGAACGGAAATTACTATTGGTTTTATTAATGACCAATTGACTCATTTCGGCAAAAGCAACAAACTAGTGCTCATTCCAGTGGACTCGTAATGTGGCCTCCTCACCAGGTGAATTATTCAGCGTGCAATGATCACTTTGACCGAGGTTCACAAAATACTCGGATGTCCCTTTTAACTCTGCAACAATAATAGCAAGCAAATGAATAATCCACCAAAAACTAAAGGATCAAAAGGGATTGGCATATATGGAGGGGTGAAACCTGTTGATTAATCACGTCAATCGTCCAGGTAATAATATGAGCCAGCAGATTTCTGTTCCCTGTCCTTAGTTGAGTCCAATTTGTTGATTCTTGGCCGGTAGTTAGTAGGATCTCGCCTAAATGTGATATCCAGATGCTGCACAAAATGAATTTATTATCATCAGCTGATGTGCATGCATGGGGGAGAGTAAAAGAGAAACAATATATATGAATGCAGTTACTTCAAAAATATAAATATATTAATGCAGTTTGCATAAAAAATAGAACTCTTGAGTGGCAAGATTGGAACAAGACATCAAAGAAGCAGGGTAAATTTTGTTGAGAGACATTGTTTAGAAATATCATTGGCTAAATCAGTGTCTCTGCAGCTTAGAAATATATATGCTACTTGAAGTAACAAGAAACTTTAAACAAGGGAGTAAGAGAAGACAGATTATGACAAAAAAAGCTGGGACTATACAGACCAATTATGTTGTCCTTGTTCACCCAACAAATGCATGTTAGGTTGATACCAAGACTTGAGTTTTATGCAGTTCAACAGTTTACATTTTGTCCCAAAAAGCTATCAGTAGAAGAGTTTGATGAGCTTACAGATAAGAATAGATTCATTCCGGTCAGTAAAGACTGGGGTGAATTTGCCGTACAATCCAAAGATGGTATGCCCTCATAAACAATGACTCTATCAGCAAGGTATGTAGCCATTATGAAATCATGCTCCACCACAAAGGCAGTTTTCTTTGCATGGAGGATGAACCTCTTTATGACTTTTGAAGCGACAATACGTTGCTCAGAATCAAGATATGCACTCGGTTCATCTATCAGATAAATATCTGCAGGCTGTAAACAAGATGAAACATCCACAGTACACAACGAAGTCAGTTAGCTCAATCGATTAGAAAGTACTGCTTTCTGTTTGTATGAACATTTCATAGTCAATGCTGAAGACTCCAAAAGCAATTGCAATCACATTAAAGTTTAAAAGTTAAAACATTTCACACGTCTAACATGCTTAATGTGGCATGTGTAGGTAATCTTGACTCGAGTGACAGTGAATAAGCAGTTGTAACTTGATATATACAAGGAGTTGGATACAAAAATCTGACGTATACATCAAAAGGCAGGTCAGTCATATAAAGAAAAGAATGGATTCTGTTTGTTGCAATCCCCTCGCCAAGCACTCTAGCCAACTTAAAATTGAGTCACAACCTCACATAAACGATAAAGCCACCCTATGAATTGTTACAAAAGTGTAAAAAGTGCAAAATATTGTTACCATTAGTCCAAAAATGCAAATCAGAGTCTGTAACTTAAAAAAGTGCATATCAAGGTAATAAAATCAACTCAAAGATACTTTCCTCACAAAACAGCATGATGCAGCCAAAAGCATTAACTATACAGATAAAGTTGATATAATCCATTCACTGACAAGGAGGTTTTTAAGTGGAAGGCAGAAAGTATCGACCTTTCCAAGGCAAAGACACAATGCAACTCTTTGCAATTCTCCACCAGATAGATTAAGCACTTCTTGATCCATTAGTTGTTCAATAAGAAGTGGCTTCATGACATCAGAAACAAACTGAGGATGCATATAAGAGTCACGAATTTTTTGATGTAGCAAGTTTCTAACAGTAGAGGGAAATTTGGGGCTAATCTTCTGGGGCTTGTAAGAAACGTTGAATTCGGGTATCTCCACATCCGAATCCTCCACAGTATCAGGTTTAAGTAAACCAGCCTGCATATTAGATGCAAAGTTTATTCAAGCAGCCAGACAACTCATGCTGCAGCAATAAAAAGTCAAGATGTGAACATAAATGTTTTACCAGCATACGGATAAATGTTGTTTTCCCTGTTCCATTTTCACCCAACATCACAATAATTTGGGAATCTGTAAATTCACCCTCAACCACACGAAGTTTAAAATTGCCCTGAGTCTTAGTCATGGTTGGATATCGGTATCGCGCATATGTTTCAATCTCTTCAGCACTCTCTTGCGGAGTCTCAGCAACCTAAAAAATATTAAAGCTAAAGAATGAATATGGAAAAGGGCCCACATCAATAACAGCGATGGAAGAAATAGCAGAAATTTACCTTAAAGGTCAAAGAATCATCCCGGAATCGCAAATTCTCAGTTGGTACAAATCCAGCCAAGAAAATATTAATACCTTCTCTAACAGAGAAGGGGAGAGTCACAACCCCATATGCACCAGGCTTCCCATATAAACAGCAAATGAAGTCTGACAAATAATCCAGGACACTAAGATCATGCTCCACAACTATTACGTAGCTGAAATGAAAGTAAAACCAAGTTAAATTCCAGAGTATACAAAACTATTTAATAAAAAAAAGAATAAAGGAGGATGTATAACCTATTAGGTCTGAGCAAAGACCGGATTACTTGTGCTGCTTTAAGCCTCTGCTTGACATCAAGATAACTTGAAGGTTCATCAAACATATATATATCAGCGTTCTGTACAGCAAGAACAGCAATAGCAAATCTCTGGAGTTCTCCACCTGACAAATCCCCCACATTACGGTCTATAACCTGGTTCAGCTCAAGGTCAGCACAAAGTTGTTCTTTCATATCTCTCTCATCTTTTTGGCTGAGGACTACCCCCACATTGTCATGAACGGCTTTTGGAATGTGATCAACATACTGGGGCTTGATGATAGCCTGTTGAAGATTACATGTATCTTTAGCTGAATGAGATATAAATAAATGTAATCACAAGAAAAAACACGTACACAGGATTAGGGAACCTGATAACACTAAGCACCATTAGGTTAAAATCATTATCCGGTAACCCGTTTTCCTGAAAATCTTTACACATTATATGTTTCTCTAAAAGAATGTAAAACTTGTTCCACTTGATCAGATTATCAGACAAAGGACACATCAAAATGAATGAGGATTAAGAAACCAAATCAGCAAAGTTATGAAAAAATGACAAGACATCTACCATTACTGCAAAAGGTCATGCCACTTTTGAATCAAGCCCGACAAATTCATAGTATAAAGGAACCACCTCGACCATCAATAAGTAAAAGAAGTCAGCAGTTCATTTTCTGTTCTAACGTCCAAATTGAAAAACCCCACTAAACATCATAAATTGCAAAGCTCACGTTAAAATGATTTATCCAAAATAGAGCCAAAGCACCAAGATAGTTGAAGAAGCTTAGTGATGAGAAGGAAGAACTCGAAGCAGTTGAATATCATTACATCTGGATTTATAGGCACAAGTATGCCAGCCTAAAAAGATTGTAGAAATTACCTTCAAATTATCTTCCAGAATGCGAGTGAAATAGTTTTGCAGCTCAGATCCACGAAAGTAAGTCAAAATTTCCTGCCAATCTGGAGGATTCTGCAATGAAAAGAAAATAGCCAAAAAGTTAAATCAATAATAAACCAAAACATAGAATTTAAGTAAATGAAAATTAGGGCATTGCCTTGAACCGTCCCAAATTTGGTTTCAATTTCCCAGCCAAAATTTTGAGAGCAGTTGACTTCCCAATACCATTTGTTCCAACTAAGCCAAGAACTTGTCCTGGCCTTGGGACTGGTAACCTGAAATTAGGGCAACCGACCATGTCAATTTACAAAACGAACAATACAACGATTTCCTCAAAGAGCTAACACCTAACTAACCTGTGCAACTTAAAGGTATTGGCGCCATAACGATGGGTTGTGTCCTTATCCAAATCCTTCGGCAAGTTGATGATTTGAATAGCTTCAAAGGGACATTTCTGAATAAAGATATAAATTAATCAATCATCCATAAAACACAAACATATTAAAGGGACAAAAACAACTGTTGTCTGAAATTTGAATTACAAACCTTAACACAGATACCACATCCAATGCACAACTCCTCAGATATAAACGCTATCTTAGAGGCAGGCGTGACCTCAATACACAGTTTCCCTGTTAATCAAATCCAACAAAAAACGAACAAAGCACAGTTGGATCACAGAAAATCGAAGTACTAATTTGTAAGATTGAAAACTACAGGTTTCGCGATCAACCCCAAAATAAATCATATGCACTACCAGAAAAAGTATTTAATTTATGATCAAACAGAAAGTAGAATTGTCGATTAATCACACCCAAACAAACAGAATCGCGTCGATACACAAAAATTAGGTTTACCGGTTTTAACAACGGGGCAGCTTTTCTTGCATTCCTGGCGGCACTTTTTAGGCTTGCACCGATCGCCACTGACTATAGCGATACGAGTGAGCCGATCAGCCATCTCGCTATCTGATCTTTCTTGTTCTTCCTCTTCTTCTCTTTCTCCTTCCCTATACGCTGGTGACTGTAACAAAATCCCTCTCCCCCTAGGGCTTTTGTCTCTTTGGTTTGATTTTATAAACGGGTCGGGTCTATGAAACCGAACCTCTTTTATTACTCAGTAAATAAACCAATATTAGCAACTTGGCATTTCTTTTAACATTTTACTGTTTAAAATACAACAATAAAAAAAAAAGCTGTAAGAATATTTCCGATGATTAAAAAACTCAAGCTTAATGTATAAATTTTGAATTGTCTAATTTTTTAGTTAAGTTTTTAAATTTTTTATTTAATTAAAAATAATCAATTTATTAATTAATCGGTAAATTTTTATAAATTAATAAATTTTTATAAACTAAAATAAATTAATGAGTTTTTATTTAATAATTTGTTCTTTAATTAAACTTTAAATTTTTCGATAATAATAACAATATAGTTAGAGATAACAAGAGGTCAGACTGAGTCCAGGCCGACCCTGACTTACTTGACTTAACTACCAGCTAAGAAAAAAATGTTATATTCAAATTTAGTAAATGATTATAATTATAATTAATTTATTAGATAGCTATAAACAAGAGGATTGATTATTCTAAGAACTTGGCCAACAAGTTTGTGGTGCAAGTCTTGACCACTAAGTTCACATCCGTAGGGGTTTTGTGCACATACGTAATTAGTTAGTTTCGTTCGTCACGACCCATCTTCCTTCGACTTGCGCCGAAGAGACTCTTTGTCGTCTTCGTTTCAGGATTATCAGAGTTGGCATCTTCTTCTAACAACTTAAAATGTTAAGCGTAGATTTCATCAAAATCCCATAGCGTAAGTACAAAATAACAAATTCCTTTTGCTTTTCGTTTCTTAGAAGCTCATAATCAATTAATAGCCATTAAAGGAAACCAAAAAGAGAGATAACAAAAAGAAAAGTTGATCAACTCTTTAATATTATAACTACGTAGATCAGCAAGTAACAAGTTAGGATGGCAATTTTTGGCTCATAACTTTTTTGTTGTTTTCAATAGACCGGTCTATAGGTCAAGTTCAAGCTCATGCTAGCTCGAGGCTTAATTATTCTACGTAAAATAATATTGTTTTATTTAGAAAAGTTGAGTCGCAGATAAATTTAGATCTAAGTAACCTAGATTCGAACCTAATTAAAAATATAAATTATTTTATATTTTTAATTTTAAAAAAATTATTTTAAAATCATTGGTGGCCATTGCAATCTCTAGTAACAAGATGAATGAACTAAATCACTACTACAACAAGCAATTTACAGAGGAGAAGTTGTTTCTGTTTCAGCACCTCCAAGGGTTAACAAAGTTAGGGATTTTTTATTCTCAAAAAAAAAAAGTTTGGGATTTTTAGAGTTGGAAAAATTCAGTTTAAATGTTTAGTTAATTTAGGCTTTAATGAAAACCCTAATTTCAGATGGATCCCATGTCATTCCAAATTAATTGTCTACGTAGCACTGAGGTATAAAAAGATGCCATTAAGAATAGGTGATACAAAACATAACTTCAAGGAGGACAAATAACAGTTTTTGGCATTTATGAAATAAAATAAAAAAGGTTTAAACTATATGGATATCATGTAATTAATCTTCTATTTATCAGTAAATATTTAATATAAAAGTAAATATTCAATTTAGGATTAAAATCCTTTAATCAAACCTAAACAAAATTTGGCAAACTTTGAATAATTACAATCACTTCTTCAATTTCTATAAATTACAAATAATTTTAAAAATAGAAGTACAAAACTATAATTACAAAGTCAATTATGTCAAATTCCCTTATACAATACTTACATTCAATTATTCTATCATGTAATTATTATTTAATTTATAAAAAGTGTTGTTGATCCTCTGAATTATAATTTGGGACCTTTTTATTTAAATAAGAATCTAAAATATTTTGTTGAAACAAGGGAGGTTCTAAATGATGTTTTAATGATAACAAAATATAAGTATTATTAATGAGATTATTATTTTGATGAAAAGCTTTATAGGAACAAGATGTATTCATAACATAAGAAGAAAGTTAATGAAAATGATAAAGAACAATTGAAGTTTGCAACTTTTGAAGTGAAGATCAAGTTAAGTACAAAAAGAAGATCAAGGTACATCAAGATCATTCTATATTTTATAATGATAATTGTAATCTCATTTTATTATTTTGGTAATCTTAAAAGTTCACCATGCATAAACATTTCATTGTAATTCACTACATGAGTCTTTGATTTATCAAAAGACATTGAAGATTTCGATTTTAAAAGAAAAACCTCTTGATCTTTCAGACATTGCTTGGAGGACTTTCTCAAAGTTTTTATTTACAATTATGTTAAACAAATCAAGTTTATGTATGTGAAGTTGTATATTTTTGGGGGATCAGTCGACCAATATAGATTAGTGGTCAACCAATGTAAGAGTTAAATGTGTAATAGTTGAGTTTGCTAACACAAATAGTTGACTAATATAGCTGAGTGGTCGACCAATGTGTAACAATTAGTAGATTTTGTGCGTTGAATGCACATTAGTCAACCAATATGATTTAGTGGTCAACCAATGTAGGTTAAACTTATAGAATTATTTGTTGACACAATGGTCAACTAATAAAGTCATGCAGGTGATTAATGCAACTCCAAAGGATACACTGGTTGACCAATATGCCTTAGTGATGGACCAATGTCTTAACGACTAATGCTTATGTGCATTTAATGTACATAGATTGACCAATATGCTACATTAGTCGACCAATGCTTTGCAATTAGCAATAAAAGCATCTCAAACATGTACATATGATTCATTGATATTATTAATACTCTTAAAGGTCTATACTAATAGTAAAATGGCAAGCAAGTTTCTTAAGTCACTTATGAGGACATGAGAAACCAAAGTAACAACTATATAAGAAGTTAAGAATTTAATAACAATACCATTGGAGGAGTTTATTGGATCTCTTTTCACATATAAAATGAGAGTTCAAAAAATGCAAAAAGAAATAACGCTTCTAAAGAAAAAGAACTTAGCATTCAAGGTTTTAAGGGAGGAATCAGGTCAAAAAGAGATATCAATAAGTGAAAGTGATAATGAAGACCTCACCTTTATCATTAAGAAATTCAATAAGTTTTTAAAGAGAAAGAATTTCTCCAAAACAAAGGATTTCAAAAAAGGTAAAGATAATTTTTTAAAAATCCTGTAATATTATTATTTTAATATAAACTTGATCATATTAAGTCATAATATCATCTACTGAAAGAGCACTTAAAGGCTTAAAGCCTCAACTCTGGATGATATAAGTGAATTCATAAATGAGCATTCGAAAGGAAAGGTAGCTCATATGTGCTTTACAACCAAAAGAAGATGATGAGGTAACAACTAACTCTATTTTGTGTGATAGTGATAATGATTTGATACACGATAAACTTGTCAAAAGTTTAAAAAATCATAAGTAAGAGAAGAACAAGTTAAAAGTTCAAAAATCATAGTAAAAGAAGATATTATCTTCCAAACTTAAGAAAGTTATAAAATATAGTTAGATGCATATATAAATAAGAATGAAAATATAAAAAGTGAATTGTTAGAGTATTTAAAAATATAATCATTTATGATAATGATACATTAGATGCATTAAAGAATGAAAGAAAGACGTTAAAAAGGTGATCAATGTTCTCAAGGATTCATTACCCAAATTCACTAAAAGGAGTGAAAAACAAGAAAGCATATTAAGAACTCAAAAGAATGCCCATAATAGGCATGGGATTAGGTATACATATGGGAGTGCACCCAACACAAGACTATATTTGTCACATCTAAATAAAAACATGCCCACAAAATATAAACGAGGCACTTCTTTAAAAACAAATCTTATGTTTTTATATATGGATCTATATCCAGTCATAAAGTTCAATACTCTCAAGAGAAAAATAGGCATAGCCTCTATAATGACATGCAGACTTACTTAAACCCCTTTAGCCTTAAAGTTGTATGTATCAAAACTTCACTCATGGTAAGATATTTCACTACCCTAGAAGAATAGTTAACACCTTTAATATCAAAGAAAGATTCCTCACTATGCATACATACATAAAAGTCCAAGCAATGCATTTATACATCATCATTACTCATATAACATGATATGTCATTTTTTAGGTAAATATGAACATATTGATCAATTTTGTTTCCTCAAACAAAAATTGAGAAGTCAACCCATTGAAGTGTAGGATGAAAAGAAGGAGACTAATAATGAAGGATTCAAGTTTATTTGGATACCTAAAATATATGATGATTTTATTATATAGAAAAGGAATAAAGGGTACAAATGATGAAAACACATTCTTTTTCATTTTCCTCATAAAGTATATACAACATTTAATAGGAAAACTCCTGTAATTGTAGAGTCTATACTTGTAATTTTTTTTTATCTAACTACCTCATTTTCAAGAAAGCCTTGAGGATGTTGTTGTAGGATGTGAAGAACTTAGCCACTAAAAGGAATAAAAATAATCACCATGACTTCTCAAAATAGCCAATTATTGAACCAATTGAAGGAGATGAGAAGGATGAGGTGCTTCTAAAGGATAAGAAATTCAAGAAGAATTATCATTCGAATCATATCATAGGTAACATTTGACAATGGGTAACTATTAGTTCATATTTTAGACATATGTCATATCTTGCATTTATTTGTCAAGTTGAGTTTAAATCCTTAGTGATGAATGTTGGGTTTGCACTATAAATAAGGAATAAAACAATTTTTATAGTATAATGTGGACCTTAGTACTCAGACTTAAAGATCATATATCAAATAGAGATATTGTGTGAGAATTTATAGATACACGACATCAATGGGCCAATACTTTTACTAAACTTATAAGTGAGGATATATTCTACACAATTAGAAGAGAATTGGGTATGATTATTAGAAATTCTATGTGATTAATGTCTTTTAATAGACCTTGATTGGCATTTCCATGTTTTTTATGTGTTTTAAGGTTGTTTCCTAAGTTTTCAAGTCATAATGGTTTAACAATATCTCAGTGCAGATGATTAGTGTCTTAAAAAATCATAATTTTTTTTTCTAATGAGTTTGCTAATAGATTGATTGCTCTTTTGGTCAACCACTTATGTGAAGAGTTTTCCCAAATTTTCTAATATGCAGCAACACTTACCTATGCGAGGAAATCCGAAGACCCAAGTTCCTTGTGAGATGAAGCCAAATCCTTGTTCGGT
>JAOQMM010000171.1:3086750-3102932 GCA_027563515.1 Erythroxylum platyclados | reverse complement strand
GGAGATTTGTGGAAGGATTTTCTAAGATGGCAACCCCATTGACTAAATTAACAAGGAAAGAGGTGCAATTTGAGTGGCACTACTCCCTGGCCTTTAAGGATTTTAATGAACTGTATATACGGGTTAGGGAGGTAAGTATTTATGCTGTTAGTATATATATTCCCATGTATATAGACCAGAAGTATGAATGAGAATTATATTCGACCATAAATTGTGATAATAACAACACTACACTTATAGTTTTACTTTTTTTTTTTCATACAATACTACAAGACCACATATATATATCAAAAGCAGGCAATGGGCTTGTGCCCGCACGACCCATGAACATCTCTAGTTGTTCCTATAACACATTACTATGACAATGATTATTATGGTGGTGATGGTACAGGGAATGCAAGCGCTAATCGATCTGATCTTTGCTGTTGAAGGATCAATATCAGAAGCAGCAAAGATACTCGGGTGCATTCCTCTTTCCACCTTGATTTACTAAATTCTGTATGTAACTTGTTATTGGGTTCCTTGTATTGTTTACCAAAAGCAGACTCAAATTTTATTGAGTTTGAATACTTGCTTCTTCCTGCTATTTGCTTATTACTTGTAGAGGTCATATTCTTATCAAGGACCGCTTATTAATCTGTTTACTATTTGCTGAATCAGGGGTGAGTTTTGATCTAGGAAGAACACTCACTGCCATTTATTTTGAATGTCAATCGTTACACTCATAAGCATTATCTAAAAACTCATGCTACCATCATGATTTACTAGATTAGCTGTCTGCCAGGATTAGGCTAATAAATTGCCAGTTGTTTGTATTCTTTAGTTTGATGAACTAATTCAGCCCAGACTAACAATGGGTTGGTCACTGCAGGTTAAGTACAGGGGCGCTGTCTCGCTTGATACTCTCAGATGATTCTCTTCGCATGGCAGTGAATGATTTGAGGGCTTCTAAGGTAGAATCAGTAATTCTTTTCACATATTTGTCTCGGAAGTGTTTTACGTTTTGTATACTCGTTACTGTCTGCACCAAAAAACACTACCTGATTTTTCTTTTCTTATTTGGATTAAGCTGTAGGTTAAATTATGGAAAACATCAGTGCTATTAGCTGTAGGCACATATAAGGGTCAGGTGCCAAAATAATGCAGGGTTTTTCCTTCTTTTTTTTTTAACTGAAATGATGTAGTCAATGTAGGCTGTTTTACTTCCATAAGCATTCTGGTTTTGCAGTTCTTTCCTTTGGTATTTGCTAATTGTGGAAAGGTTGATGAGGATTTCTTTTTCTTTTCTTCTGAACTTAAATATTAAATACGTACATTTGTTTTTACAGGATTTGAAGCCTCTGAAGTAGAATTTGCTGAGATTTATCTAGTAAGAGTGTAAGTTTACTTTTCCAGATTATTGCTCTATTAAGAGTCAATATTGCAAGTGTTATACATTGTCATCAATGACATTTATCCTAGGAATTTGTTTTGTTTGTAACAATGCTAGATAGCCAATTGATCCAAAAGCCACATCAAAGAATGTATACTTCACAAGATGGTATATTTTAATGAAAAATTATATCCATTTAATATTAGATTTTGTATAGCGAATAAAGAATGTATACTTCGTACAAATGTGGTTTATGTTGAATTGGAAATCTCTGAATGTTAGTGAAATATCTGTGTCTTACGATTATATTTTATTCTGTCAATATTTTATTTTTGATTCAAAAGGGAGGAATTACAAATGAGTGATAATCTAGAATTGTTATTCAAAGAATTATCATTAACAATTGAAGAACTGAATACTAATAATGATTAAAGTTAGTCACTAATTGTATAATAACTGGTCATTATAATATACTTTTTTTTTCTTTTTAATTCTTATAAACCTATTCGTGGTAATTAATACTGTTGAGAAAATCAGTATACACTTTTAAAGAGGCCCTTTGATACTTATTTAATTCCTTGCTTGTCTACTTTTACTTGAAATTTTGTTGGTCAAAGCAAGACCATAGTCTGAGCTGGGATCACATTTGGTAGAACTAAGATTGTGGTACAGATTGGTATTGTTGTGTTTGCTTAACTCTTGTAGTTGGTTATATGCTTATGTTATAATAGTATCAAGTTCCTGTGTCCTTTTCGCTACAAACATGATCTTCTTGAGCGTTACAGGACTGATAAAAACTGTTCATTATTTTATTTGATTGGCTTCTCTATCTAGTTCTTCTTGACTGCTGATTCTGTTCTTATGATGCTAGAATCATCACCTGATTGATTTGGTCATTTCAAGCATGAAAGGATCAAGTAAAATGGCATAAGTGATGGATATTCTCTTCATATCAAAGGTCGACTTGGCATGAAGTCTATCATGAGGAACTTAGCATAGAGCGAAGGGGTGGAAAGTATATGCGTCCGGCTTGTCTTCACGTGAACTATATATTCTTTGATGCTTTGAGAGGTTAAGGAGAAGGTTTTGACAACTTGGTTTCGGTCATTGACTCTACAACTTGATTGGCAAGAATCATGCTTCTAACAATGTATTCAAACCTGTCATATCAGCTTCTGAAATGAGCGGGTTTAATAAAAAAAGCATATGTATACGCATAAAGAATGTTCACTCATGTGTTATTCTCAAAGCTCCTTCAAAGTCAGCCTCTCATAGTAAGCTAACAGGAAACGAATTATGATTTTAGCATTGTAGGAGTTATAACCTTTTCTTTTCACAAGGTATGTGGACCTCAAATGAACACAAATTACACGACAGAAGAGAAGGGCAATCATAGTCCTCCAAACGTTTTCAATCCCTCTAATGAACGTGCCAGTTTGTGATTGAATTGGGACTCACCCCCAAGCGTGTTGCTAGAAAGAAATTAGAGAGAGAGTAGTAATAATCATAAGGAAAAAGAAAGGGAAGTGATGTGAAGTCATGCCAAAGTCAAAAATGCTAATATATTAAGAATCTTCATTACGAATGGGAAGAAAGTTTGATGCAGAAAGGAATCCTATTCTTAAAGAATGAGGTTCTTTCACCACACTTCCCACTATGAAGTCCCATTGTGCCTCGTTGACTCTTTTCAATAAGTTGTTAGTTTATTCATTGATATCCACACCCAAAAAGTTGAAAAAAGAGGAGACCCTTCTGCAGCACTCCTTTTATGTTGGTTTTGTTTTTCAAATTCGTAACAATGGAGTCACCATTGAAACAGAGAATTTGGTTTGAAAAGAAACTGTTAACTATTGTTGTATGTTAGGAAGAGAATCCAAAGACCTTTTGTAGTGTAAACAATGACCAAAGTTCCCCTGTTGCCTTTCCCCCTTACTTTCTCTTTTATCCTCCTGATGGGACCAACCCTACACATTCCCTTGAAGAACTTGTAATACTAATTGTACTTGGTATGTTTGTCTTGTTGGTGTACAGACAATGCACACGTTCATCAAAACCATATTAATTGTTTCAAGTGGTAGAGGGGCCCTTCAAAGAGATTACTCAGACCCACATACTAAGCTAACAAGATCATCGTAAACATAAAAGATGCTCAATTTGGCTTGCACTTGAAGTTGAAGGTAAACTTGATTACTATGTTCACAAAAAAAAAGTTTAAAGAAAACTTGCATTCGATCATTTGAATTAAAGAAAGTAAGCATAAGTTGACAATGTTTCATCATAAAATAAATAAATTGACTATGAAAAAGGGACTTCATGAACGTTATGTTTTTATTCTCATCACACACATTTGAAATTCTTTTTAACAATTAGTTGATGCCAAATTTAGAAAATTAATTAGTATTTTATTACGATAATTTCAAACTTAATTTAATGAACTAATAGAAAAAGTTTCCCACTTCGTGAGGGTCGGAAAAGGTCATCAATTATACGTAACCTTCATTTTGCATTCAATAAAAAGACTATTTCTGTTATTCGAACTTGTGACCTTCCAGTTACAAAGGAGTAAGCTTATTAGTTTAATCCTCATCACCACCCAATGAACTTTATATGACTTTGTATGCTTAATTATTTTGTTTTAGAAAGCCTAATGCACTTAGATGTGTAATTAAATCAAGATTTGATTCTCCATTATTTAGCCTTTCCCTTCTCTTTTTTTATATATAAGCCTATTGGTAGTGAAGCATATCTACACAAATTGCATCCTTCCACAATCCAAAACAAAAGAGTGAAAAGATGGTGATGGTGGACATACATGGCAAGCTCCGGCAAGCTCTAGGCACGGTGAAAGATCAAGCATCAATAGGGAAGGCGATGATATACAATTATCATGAAGTTAAAGGCTTCTCCGACATAGAGATTGCAGTGGTTCGTGCAACTGGCCATGATTGTGGTCCCATCGACGACAGGCACATGCATGAGATCCTCTTCCTCGTCTCCAACTCCCCTGGATCAATCCCTTTTCTGGCCGAACGAATCTCTCGCAGACTCAGCAAGACCAGAGACTACCTCGTCGCCTTCAAGACCCTCTTGCTCATTCACCGTCTGTTGCGTGGTGGCAATCGGAACTTTGAGCACCAGCTTCGTGGAGCTCATGTTTCAGGTCATCTTCAAATGAGCACTGGCTGGTTTATGAAGAATTCAGATTCCTCAGCTCGTTTCCTGCAGAAGTACGCTGCTTATCTTGAAGAAAGAGTAGGTTGGGTTATCAATCAAGCTGGAAAACTCGAACCTGTAATGTCTCAAGGTCTGGAGTTCAGATGCTACGATGAGAAGTGTATAGATATGGTGTTTCGCAAGTTGCCCAAATGTCAAGTGTTCATAGATAGGGTATTGGAGTGCTCCCCAGATCATATCTTTCCATCTGACAATAATCTGGCTCAAGCAGCCATGAGTAACATTTTGAAGGAGAGCTTTCAGGTTTATACAACTTACTGTGAATGTATAGCATCTCTTGTTAACATGTTCTTTGACTTAACAAGCCCTGCAAGAGCTTTGGCCTGTCAGATTCTAAGAAGAGCCTCACCACAAAGCCAACAGCTTCACGATTTCTTCCAGAATTGTAAGCGGATTATCGAGAACAAGAACTTAGAATATCCACTGGTACAGATCATTACCATGGAACATGTTATAGCATTGGAGGAATGTAGTACCTATTTTGCTAGTTCAAACGGCTCTTGCAGATCGAGCAAGATCAACGGGCCAAGCAAAGTCAGGTCACCAGTTTTAGATTGTCTCACAAAATCATCAACAAAATTCCAGTCAGACATGACAATTGAAGCAGGTAAGAAAGGAAAGAAGACAGGAAAAAGTCCAAACTTGTCAGCAACACTTTTTTCTTGCACACTTGAAACAAAAATCAGCAAAGTATGGGTGGTGTTTGAAGATGAAGATCACCACAATTCCAATGTTATTTGTGAGGGAAATATGCAATAGGGAAGAAGGAAGATACTGATTTTTATACTATGCATAGTAACGAACAATATGAAGAGTTAACTGACAGTGAACATGGCAGGTTTTTCTAATTTCTTTCTTCTGAAACTTTCGAAAGAAAGCAATCACAATAGAGTGCATGCAAGTATGTAAAGGCTTGGGTTCAGGAATTCTTTGCTTGTAACTTGGTAGATTTGGTTTGCTGATGTTGGAACCCAATATTGAGAAGTGAATTGGCAAGTCTATAAGTCTTAGGAGAAATATCTTAATGTCTGAAAAGTTGGAAGGGCTAGAGTTTTCTATTAACCATGTATTTGGGTGCACTAATCAATGAAATGGAAAATATTTCGATGCAATAATTATTTTTACTGGTTTTTCTTGTGTTCTTATCAATAAAAAGTAGATAAATGTCTTCTTATTTATTGTTAGACTAAGTGAGGTCCTATTTTATGATTTTGATAATAAGAAAATATATTAATATTGATGAATTTACTTTTTAAAATGTTGATAATTTTATTATAATGAATGAATTATATATGAAAGATGAAGTTCAATAGAATAGTAGAGCAAATGAGCCAATTAGTTAATCAAGCAATGAATGATAGATAAAATAAGTAAAGTAGAGCACAAATGCAACTTAAGAGTCAAAGTCAAAGTCAACGTATCAGTACACAAGGCTTCTCGCTTTGCGGAGATCTAAGGAGGGTCATAATATACCTTTGTATTTTTACAAAGAAACTGTTTTTATAACTTGAATCTGTAACCTTATAATCACAAAGAAGCAACTGATAATCACAAATGCAACTTAAGAGAACTTCAAGAAAATCAAATGAAGAATTAAGAATAAGTAGGAATCAAATACATCAAAATTTAGGCAAATAATTATAATCTTTAATATCTTTGATATTTCAATAAATTAAGGACTCAATCATCGGATAATCATTCACAAATCAAGAGGAAATTTATTTCGATATTAAAAAAAATTATTGATCTTCAAACAAACTTTTGAGAAAATTTTTTAATAGTTTTAAATCCAAATTTTATCAAAGAGGTGTGTTGTATCTTTGAAAAGACTTGAAAGTTAGAAGTTTTCAACTTAAATTTTATAGGGTTTCAGCTAGCTTAAGAGATTAGATCCGTTAACTAGACAAATGGACAAAAAGTTACAAAATAAATGATGCCTGTTAGGTCCAGTTGAACAAACATAGACTAGTAGAACCTTCGGCATATTAAAGAGTCGCTAAAAGTCTTAAGAGGATAGAGAGGACATATGTGTATTGCATAATATTTATTAATTCAATGTGTATCTAATGACTATTTGAGTTAGTTTGGGTATAGATAGAAAAAAATTAAGTTGTGAGAAGAACCTTTGGCATATTAGAGAGTTGGTTAGAGCCTTGAGAGGATAGGGAGATCATATGTGTATTGCATAACATATATTAAATTATTATGTGAGGAAGAAATGAATGTTTTGAATCATATGATTGTGCAATTATTACAATTAAAAAATTGTTTGAAATATACTTTGTGAGAGTTACACTTGATTTTAAATAATATTTTTAAATGGTTACTCTTTACTTATAATAAAGCAAGATGTTTGTGAGGGTTCCTTTTCACTTGTGATAAATAAGTTGTTGTATGGATGTTTTTCTTCACTAATTAAAGAAAGATGATATTGAATTCTTAAGTGGAACTTGGAGAATAGATGTAGGCTAATGAATATTTGGCCGAATAATTTATAGAATTTAATATTGTTGAATCAAGAGAAGTACTAAATCATAATTTTAATGATAATAACATATTATTATTAAGTTGATTAAAAGAGAATAAAATTTTGACTATTTTTTTTACTAAACAAATCCATGATCATAGGATTTCCATATATTATGCCCTATAATTCTAGTATGGGGATCAGACATCTAGATTAGACATTATTATGTGTTATGTTGTGTATATGTTTAACATGTAATATATTATTATTTATGCAAATGACTTATAGAAGCAATTGACGAAGATTCGAAAACACTTCTGTAACTGAGTTAGGTCAAGCTAATTTAAATCCTTTTGCTTTCAATACTTTCTTCCTATACAAAATTGTGAATATACACACTCTCATAAATACTATCCATGTTTATTTATAGCTTAAAAGATTATAGTGGGGATTAGTCTTGGAAACAATTATATACTTATAGGATTTTACACCTTTTATGAATTTAAACTCAATTGTGTATTTATTAGGTTCTTGCCTAAATTAAGATAAATGTTACTTTGTGTCTTCAAGACCTTTAAATTGCCCCACATGTTAAGTTTCTCAACATTTGTGTTTCTTACTAATGGAATTGAATCATAGAATCAATGAGAAATTTTCCATTTTGCTATGGTTCGTTATAAGTTGGTCTTAGGACATTCATTAATCTTATCACACATCTCCATTAAAACAATAGTTCCAATTTTTGTAATTGAAAAATGAAAAGTATATGGAAAAATTAAGCATAAATATGTTAAAGCAGTAAGAAGTTTATAGTTACAACCATGACATTGAAAACATTCAATATTGTAAATAGTAATAGTTCATATGAAAAATATCATAATCCCATATGAAAAATACCACCACTTTCCATAAAAAATACTACAATTCTATATCAAAAATAAAACCACTTTTACATAAAAGATACATGTAGTCAACACTATAAATACCATAAGTTCTTATTGCAAATGCCACAAACCTATTAAAAAAAACCCAACACCTTATAGAAAAAATTTACCACTCTTTACAAAAATACCATCACTATTGTTTTAAATACGATTATTGAGAGGAATACGACCTAATACATGCCTATGTTTTATACTATATTTTTTCATCAAAATTGATAAATTAGTAACAAAGAGGAACATAACATGTGATATGCTCATGTCATAGATTTTATTTTATCTTAAATTAGGTTAATAGTTCTTGAGAGGAATATGATATATGACACACTCATGACATAGACAAATTTTATTTGTAGTTTTTTAAAAAACCATGACCTTTAACACACTTATGTACTAAATCATGTTTGTATTGAATGCTGGACAATTAATACAACCAATTAGAGATAAATTGGGACACATTAGTGTCTTAAATCATGTCTTAGAAAATTAAAAAAATCCTTATTAATTCTTAATAAAAGAAAATTTATTTTAAAAAATTCTCTTAATTTCTCTCAAATCCTTTGCACTCACTTAGTTGAAATCAATTCTTAAAACAATTCAAACACCAATTTCTACACATTCATCCTATTACAAACCAAGATTACTTCACCTTTCTAAAAAAAAGTAAATCTCACCAAGTTAGGGTTTCTTTTGACAAATTTAGGGACGTTTAGATTTAAGGGGTGATTTGTGTGGATTATTTTTGGTTATAGGTGTGAAATTTATTAAAATATGAATGAAGATCATTCTCAAGTAAGGGTAAGGGTGTATCCAAAAGAAGGGGATCTTCACGTAGTCAACATTTTGGTAGCCATTCAAAGGTGAACGTCCTATGCTGTATTTCACCAATGAAAGTCACTTATAAAAGTATTATCCTAAGAACCAGACCTTTTGAACCCAATAGAAGTTTGTAGTTATATTCTTTAGTATAAAAAGGTATGAAACCAGAGGTGGAAATAATGAATAAAAATGTAGATTGGACAAGACTTCTCACCATACTTAAAGATGCTTATAAGGAGTTGACCCTCAAAGTGTTGTTAATGCTTGAGGTTAAGAGATATATAGCTTGGGATGACCCGAATAGATAAATTCGCAGATGGGTTGCAAGCCTCTCAGGTTCATTATGTAATTTGGAGTGAATTGCAAGTTTTACATACTCAAATTTATGGAATTTGAATCATACCAAACCTCTATAATAAATTTCCCTTTAGACATATGTACATTTATGGAATTTTAGTGCCATATGTCATACAAAGCTTATGAATATGACACCGCTAAAATAAAGAGTTCCCATATTACTTCATTTGTAGTGTATTATTTGCATTGGATGATTATCTACACTATTTCAAGTAGGAGGAAGAGTATAGGGGTGGTGATCCTAAAGGCTTTTTTTTATACCTATGGTGCTTAGTGAAGAGTAACTAATACAACTTAGGTTACTGTTTTTTGCAAATTATTTAAAGTATATGACAATGAAAAGAAGGGTATGGAGGCTCTTACATCACAAGCCTAGAAAAGAACTTACATATATTTCCTAACGTACCTGCGATGACTACTGTGTGTTTAATACTCTCCCTTGACATTGAAGAAGATACACAGGGTCAACGAAGAAGGTTAGTGGAATGTATGTTTAATTGGTTATGATGTAGGTGAGATAAAAGGTATGAGCCAAGTATGGAAGTTGAGGAGATAGATTGGAAAATGGAGAATCCACTACTAGATGTTGTTGCACTAGAAGAGGGAGGGGCATCGACACCCTAGAGTGCACAATCTGCCTCAACAGTCACTGTTGGAGAATTTACAAAATTTGTTTGGTAAATTGGAGTAACAATGTGATGATAATCCAATCATTATTGGAGCAACCAAAATTCCTAGTCATGTTGTGAGAACTCTAAAAGGACCAAGAAGACTAGCTGCATTAAATGGAAGATGCAATGGGTTGTTATTTCAGTCATATTCAATCTCAAGTACTGTCCATGCCTTTTAATCCTTCATCTTCAAGGAGCAACTCGAGGACAGTGTTCATAATGAAGTTAGTAATAGATGATCTATTATCATTTTTCTGTTGCCCTATGGTTTATCTACCCCTTTGCTTGTACTTCGAACATATTTTAATTGTGATTTATGTAAATTTTTATTTTATTTGTTTACTTTTATTTTGGTTATAATATATTTTGTGTTTTATTATTTTTTCAAGGTACCTAATTATATTTTAGAATTATTTCATAATTTAGTAGCAATTACTTTGATTGATGTAGTTGCATCTTTAAAATTGTCATTGGTTTAGCATATTTTGCTTAATTTTTTCCTCTATTTTGATTTTTAATTGAGCTAAAAGGTTATGGTTTGTCTGAAATAAAGAAAAAACCTTACAAGTACACATTTAGATTTAAAATTATAAAAGGGTATAAGGCCCGATAAATATAAAATTTCTGTAAGACTAATTTCTACCATAATCCTTAAATTATGATAGATACAAAATGGTTTTCATATCTATGTCTAAATTTACATTTGGTGATTATTAACTTTGTACTTCTCTCAAAGCCTTAAGTTGATATAGAGTAAGACTCTTCGTCAATTGATAGTAGTAGAAATTCTAGCATCAACATGAATGCTTGGATTAGATAATTGAATGGTGTTATCAAATAACATATTAAAAATATAGATGCAAATTTGATTGAAAGGTCAATTCTCAAATAAGTAAACGATGATAGACATTGTCAATTAGCACCAAATCATTTTATATTAAAAATTGTAATGAACTCTCAAGGTTACAAATAATTAAAAAATTCAAAAAATATAGAAAGACAAAAAGAAATGGAAACAAAAAGGAGAGAAAGAGTCATGCGTGTATTGGTGAGTATATTTATAATAATCTTAATTTCAATCAAGAATATAAGCAAAATACGTAATACTCTTTGTGGCCAAGTTGACATCACCTTTCACTTCCTCATCTTAGTAAACTATATAGATAAAACAAATATTAATTGAGAAATAGTGGGTATTTAAATGAAAAAAGTTAGGCATTTGACAGTTATGAGAAAACACTATGAAAAGTGAAAGGAAATGTTGGGTATATGAGAGTGAAAAGGGTCAAAAAGTTGGAACATAAGAGAAAACATCAATTAATCACTTGGATGAAATGATATATTGTGTTGATCTCAAACAGTAGCAAAAGGCAAAGGCGAGTGACTGGATATAAAACTAAAAGGAAACAAAAATTCATCACATTTTTAATGAAAAATGACAGGTGAGTGGAAATGGTTACTTTTAATGTAAAACATCCAATTACAAAGTTGAACCATTCCAAGTCACATTGAATAATTTGTTAAAATAAAAGGAAAAAACAAAATTCAATAATATATAAATTGCTTGAATATTTATTTAATGTTTATTTAACAATTATATAATAAGAAATTACTGCAATTGCTACTGAAATACTTAGTCTATAAAATATTTACTTTATGGTAATACTAATGACTTTATTAATATATTTGACTGGATTATCTACATAAAATAAAAAAGATTCGATGAAGTGTATGATTACAAGATCATTCCAAATTATAACATACTAACCTTATTATAATAGTTGAATTTAGAAGTTTATAAACATGAAAAGGTAATATTAATTCCAAATTGCAAATGCTATAACTAGATTGTGAGTATGCCATATGAATATATTAGACAGTAAGTTAAAGATTTCCATATAGAATTAAATACTTCTTGACCTTTTTATTTTGTTATTCCTTGGTCTTTGTGTTTGATAATAAATAAAAGAAACATTCATACCAAAGTGTCGTCTAAAAGTAACAATAGGTTGAGATGTCGAATAGGTAATGTTCTTTTTCTTTTGATCTCCCTTTTCACCAATTGCTAGAGATGATGAGGAGGCATGACCATTCCCTTTTCGACCTCCTCTTTTACCTATATGAATTGCTCTATTGTAAAGAAGAAGACAAACAAGAAATAAATAGCTAGACACAAGAATAAAAAGAAAATACAAGAAATGTACATACTTTTGTTATATACTAGGCAACGCTTCAATGAATTGTTATGGAAGACCAGGAATGAAAAGAAGATAGCAGAAATGAAGAAAATTGAAGAAGTAACCGAGAGAGAAGAAGAAGAATTTGGAGTTACTGCAGAAGTAAGAATATGGAGGGAAAAAGAAGAATTTGAAATGACCATATTTATAAGCAGGGTTGAACGACGTTGATAAACAAAATAATAATAAGATATAAACTACTAATCTCTTAAATGAAGAGATTTTTTGAGAGAATTTTATTATTAAAATTTCCTATACCTTTTTTGACTGCCATAATCTCTTTGCAGATTGCGTGATAATGTTTTGTCCTGAGAGTTTAAGTTGTTCGCTAGCTTGTCTACAGTAAAATCTCTTTCCTTCTATCTCTTTTATTAACATTACTCCCCACAAATCTTCACTCTTGTTAGTTTGCAATATTAGTTTTCCTTTGCGAAGAATCTATAGTGGAGGTGAATACTGACTGATCTTCTTTAATTTCACTCGTGAGCTAACATAAACAATGTTTATTCTTAGATCTTCATCTCAATCCACAATAAATAATCTTCATTTGGAGAGAGGAAAATAGGGAGATTATTGCAAATTAAAAACATTGGAAAAGTAATGATATCGAGACATTTAAAATAAATAGCAACCTCGCAAACTTTATATTGAGAATGCATCGTTTAAAGAAATAGAAAATTTGGAATCTCTATATTGATTCATCTTCTTTCTGTATCTTGTTGTAGATCATGTCTTAATTTTTGTTCTGTTATTTTTTACACACAATCATTCAACTTTAAAAGGATTCTTGTTTACTACTTAAAGTATATGATATAACCTGACTTTGACACTCTAAATACTACATTCGTTACATTTAGTTAAGCAGCAATAATTAGATGGAAATATCAAGACATAAAAGATATGTTTTATGTTTGTTCACTAGTTCCTTTAATTTTTATGAATTGTTTATTTTTTTGTTAATAGAGATCAAGATCAGTAGATAAACACTGTTTATGCTTGCTCATTAATTCCTTTTTTATTTATCGTTTATTTAAATTATAAATAATTCATAAAAATTGAACAATGTTTAAGTTTGGAACTTAATCTCAATCAACAAAATAATCTTCATTTGGAGCGAGGAAGATCAGGAGACTGTTGCAGATTAAAAACTATAAAGAAGCAATGAATGCAAGAACAAACTAGTTAAATCAAAGTTTGGCATAACATTGCTTATTTTTGCTTCTCCCATGCTTGATTCATATTAGCATCAGTCTATCAAATCCTGAGTAGATAACATTTGAATATTAGAATCTATGTGATATATCTAATTAATTAGTTTTGACATTCTTTATTAATTGGACCTATAAGATATTAATTGTATGATGATAGCTAACAAATAATCCTTGTTTGACTTGGATTCGAAAAACTATTTTGGATAATGTTCTAGATGTGATAGAATTCTATCTTGAGTAGAGATGTGTGAAGATTACGTTGATGTGTTGCCGAAGGGTATTACTAGAATTTCCTTGAGATGGGTTAATTGCTTTTGAGTATTAAAGTGTCTATTGCCATGAGTTGGCTTGTGAGCTGTGTGGTCTTCTTGATCCTTTTGGAGTTGTTCACGCTATAAAAATTTCCTTGGGCATGGGTATGTGTTTTGAGAAGTGTGTGTGCATTGATTGATTTTTGGATATAGGTGCAAAACCTTTGTGTTTATGGCTTGGAGTGACTCATGACTGGGTCTTTTGATCTTTTAGAGTGACTCATGTTGTTGATCTCTTTTGGTGTGTGTCACTGCTACTGGGTTCTTGATTTTTCTATTGGCTACACGATTGTGTTATTACGGTGGTAAACTGGGCTGATCATTATAGTTATCTTGGCTAGAAGGGTTGATGTGTTGATTGCATGTTAATGAGAACTCCATCTTTGTACTGCCGATTTTATTAATTGATTGGTTGTGTAGGTATGGCACATGACAGTGTATTTCACGTTGGTTATTTAATCCACTGTTAATAAGCTTATGGTTTATTGTTCTCGGGTCATTATGGTGGAAGAGTGATTGCTTGATCTGTTCTGCTAAACGATTCCTTGCTACAGCTATGCATGAATCAGCCCATAGTATGTGGCGACAATTTTTAGATTTATTTCAGTGCAGCTGAATCTTTCGGGAAGTTGTTCTTCTTTTTATCTCAAGTGTTTTCTTTTCTTGTTCTTAGTCAGTCAATCACTTGAGTTATTTATTTATTATTCTTTCATTAAAAAGAGTGTTGAGAAATCCTCTATTGAGATTAACACGAGTCGGTCGTATTAGCGGGTGTGAAAGTCTTTCACAGGAAGTGAGGCTGAGGGATAGTGTCAAGGGTTGAGTGGTGTCAGTTTAGTAAAACCTTGTGTAAAACTATTGTACTTTCGTGAAAGTGATTAAGCTGGGTGAGGGCCCCGCAGACGTAGGCAAGGTGTGCCGAACTGTATTAACAAATTTCGGTATTATTTTATTTTGGTGTATTTAATTTTTATGATTTTTATTTGTGCTAGGATCAACTGCAAAAAAATCTGAAAGTTTGCCAAACTACTACCCCAACAGTTTTTAAAAAATAAATATTTATATTATAACAAATAAGTTACCTTCATTTTTTTTGTCTCAAACTTCACTCAATATTATAATTTTTTGTTGACCAATCACAATATTGAGCGATATTAACAAGAAGATCCTTAAAAGAAAAAAAATCTTGAAATTAATTACTTTAGAATAATATGTCAATTTCTATATAATATTTGATAAAAATAATTGTAACATTTCAAATAAGCTTATTATAAGAAAAAAAAAGTTCTAAGAATCAACAAAATTTAAAAATAAAAAATTATTTGATAATTTTTATGATACTTTTATACCATATTCACCTCAATAATACTAAAAAAAATTAATAATATTTTAATAAATAAAAGAAATATTCATACTGATGGTTGTTTAAAAGTAATTGTGTGTTGAAATATCGAACAAGTATTATTCTTTTTTTATATATCCCTCTTCACCAATTGCTAGAGGTGATGGGAAGGTATGGCCCTTCCCTTTTCGACCTCCTTTTTTACCCATATTAATTGCCCTTTGTAAAGAAGATAACAAACAAAAAATAAATAGTTGAATGTAGGAATGAAAAGAAAATACAAGAATTGTATGTACTCTTGTTATATTTTTGGCAAGGGTTCAATGAATTGTTATGAAATAACAAAAATAAAAAGAAAATAGCAAAAATGAAAAAGATTGAAGAACTAACTAAGAGAGAAGAAAAACAATCTAGAGTTCTGGAATACAGAGTTCTTACAAAAGTAAGAATATGGAGGAAAGTTATGGTTATTTGAAATTGTTAGCTCAAGGATTTTTTATGATTTTGATGATAAAGTTATAGTTCTTCAAAATTCAAATTAAGATTATTTCCTTATTCCACGTATAGATTTTTTTCTTCCGAAATGAGTGTTATCAACTCTAAAAGGAAATAATAAAACGTTTTATCGAATAAAGATCTATTTCCTACGAAATAATAATAGTCATATTCTTAAAAGGAAATATATTTTTTCTCTGTAGTAAGATCCTTCTAGTTACGAACCTTCACTCAAAAGGAAGGCCACTTACTCGATCAAAAAAGGCTGGAAGAATTTTTGGCAAGTTAATGTTGTGATCAATCATCTTCAAATCGATTCAAAAGCAAGAGAAGCAACAAACATTTTTTTACGAAAGATTATTTAAAGAAGAACAAGCACAATGAAGAGATACTGACAACACACAGAGATCATATAGAGAATAAATAGAGAACACATACAAAGAGAAGTAGTGATACAAGCATACACTGTGAACGACTTTGATATTGAGAAATTTGTTCTTCAACGAGATATCTTTGTAAAATTCTCTTGAGAGTCTTTTAGATCAAATATTGCTAAGAGAGAAACTACTGAAGCTCACTGTTGAGCATTTTTTCATCTTACTTGTGTTAGCGTGGAGAGGCTAGGACAATACTACTCGTGTTAGCTTAGAGAGGCTAGGACAATACTACTCAAGTTAGCTTGAAGAGGCTAGGACAATACTACTTGTTTGAGCTTGAAGAGACTC
>JAOQMM010000171.1:3076064-3086650 GCA_027563515.1 Erythroxylum platyclados | reverse complement strand
ATCTAATCAAGTAATATGTGAAATATCAAATTCAAGAGCAAAGTAATCAAATAAAAAAATTAATTCAAATTAAGTATGAAGATAAAATGAGTAAAGTGGAGCACATATACAATTTAAGTGAATTTCAAGATAATACAAGTGAAGATCAAGTCAAGAAGAGAAGAATAAGCACTTCATTTATAATTCAACCAATTTATTCTTTTTAACTCTTGAATTGCTCTTCTCAATTATTTTGCAATTCAATTATTGCATCGTCATTTATATTTAGAGCATATTACATATATTCTATTATAATCAAGAAGAAATTTGAAAAAAGTGTAAAAAGAATCTTCTTAATCATTAAAAAATAGGAGACTTTGGTGATAAAGCAAACACATGTAAGAGGGGGGTGAATTTGTGTGTAACTTGAAATTTTCGTAAGTTATTATCAATCTGTACAAAAGACAGGCGGCTATTAAAATTTAGAATGAAATAAGCCTCTTACAATTTGACAACAACAGTAGCTGTAGTGCAGAAATTTAAAAGTTAAGGAAAGAGAAAAAATAACATAGCCAATTTATACTAATTCAGCTTATAACTAAGCCTACATTCAGTCTCTGAGTATTTCACTTGAGTATTTTACTAAAATTTTCAAGTAGCAATTTGATGAGCCCCTCTAAGCTTATAAGTACATCTTTTACAAAAAAATTTAACCTTCCACACTAGTAGTATTTGGCCAGCCTCTACAAGCTCTCAATAATTGAAAGTAGGATTTGCTAAATATGAGCTATAATGAATAATTTCTCTTAATAGAGTGTTTTCACTTTCTAAAATACAGAGGGTAAATAAAAATATGACTTTCAATTCTGGGTATAGCTGCTACTGATATATTTTCATATATGTAGCAACTCCTCCTTAAATAGGAGTTTTCTTTAATTAGCTGTTACTTCAATTTTATCATGAATCAACTGACTGAATCGGCTTTGAATCTATTAAAACGTCTTCCACATCATCTATGATGGTATCTTCAAATATCCAAATGTTTAGATAAGTTTTTGACTGTGTCTTAGAGTTAATAGTCGAATCGAGTGGATAATAGGTTCCTTCATCCGTACAGAAATGATAGGGACTATCTATTCCATATTTATGGAACCATTTATGACTGTTTGAACGAGTTTGTTTAGTTGGTTCCTATAAAATAAGAGTTGTTAGATGTTTATGCTCTCATTTAAACAGATAACTAAGTTATATAACCATTTTTATATTGTTATCTTTTGAATAGATGAGATAATTCAATTGAATTTAATTTAAATTTGAAATGTAACTAAATATTATTGATTGTTACCATCAAAATCATTAAGTTAGAAGTCTTAGCTAACATTTTGAAAAGATTTTAAACTATATTTTTTGCATCAAAGAAATTGTATCTTGATTTAAAAACTTCCTAGTATAATTTTATAAATTTTGTTTATTTTATGTATGATCAATTATCTCTAATAGAGGCATATCAAACAAACAACAAAAATTTAGTAAAAATCTCACTAATGCGCGGGATCTTAGAAAGTCCAATAGTATACAACCTTACTCTTAACTAATACATGCATATCAATTAACCAAAATCTTTGCACAAAGTAGACATAATAAAATGGGTTTCTACTTTGGGAGTTCAGTTAGCTGAAATTCTAGTTGAAGGTTGACTAGTCAAAGGGTTTAAAACAACTTACAAGTTACAAAACCCAAGTTACAAGCGTTACAAAATCTAGACAAAATGGGAGAGTTTTAAAGTTGGGTAGTCAAGTAGAGGTTCAACTAGTTGGTACTCTCAACTGAATATGGTTTTGGTTAGTCAAAGGTAAGTATCAATTAATTGAATATACTAAATATTAGTCGTTGTAACAATTAATTTATGTATTTAATGATATTTAATTTGATTTTAGGTGTAAAGAAATTGTAATTAAGTTTTGTTTAGAGACATGTTAAAAGTCTTTCAGAAGTTATTGAGAACATTTGAGCACTTAGTGTAACCTAATTTACTAGTTTGAGTAAGAAATGGATGTTTTGAGTTATATATGAATGTGTTAGTGTAACAATTGAGGTTAATTGATAAGATATACATTTAAAAAGTAGGAATGACAATTGGGCTGGTTCAACCTAAAATCAACAGACCATGCTTTAGTTGACCAGGCCTTGGACTTGATTTTTCAAAACATCAAGCTTCAAGTTAGGCTGAGCTCAGGTTCGGGCTCAAGCTCGGGCTTAGGCTTAGGATGCTTGAGCTTGGTCTGGCTCATGACCCACAAACTGTTGCAAAAAATGACATTGTTTTGACCCAACCAACTTGTTTTCTTTTACTTTTTAATTAAAAATAAAAAACAATATTAGTTTCACGTTGTTTTTCATTTTTAATTAAAAATATTTTTAAAAAAATGGTTAGGTCAGGCCAAGTCTAACTCGAACTCAGACCAATCAGGCCTTAGGCTAAGCCTGGGCCATTGCAGAAGCTGACCCGTTGTCTTCCCTAATTGTGAGTGCATAAATGTTGCTGGCTTGACTCAGCCGACCTAATGCCATATTATAAAATGAGGACTTATAAATCATAGCGTAAGGTACTTGAACTGGCAAGCGAAATACTTAAAATTCCTCTCCAACAAAACCGGTATAAATTTTTAGAACATGTGAGATGGAACTACAATTCCTAGGTAAAATAAGTTGGGACTTAGGCAGAAGAGGCTGCGCTTCTGTAAATCAATTGAGCCGGACAAATTTCTATCCAAAGAACAAATATAACAGATGTCAATGGAACAGCATAACTGACGTGAATTGTTCGTGTACAAGCATCAGGGCACTGTTTCTGAATTAGAGATGACCACAATTGTAGCGAGCATGCCAAAGGGTGTCTTGAAAAAGAGTTGCGAGGAGCCACAGACATCCACGACGAACCAAGTTGGATGAATTCTCAGATAGCAGACCGATCAGATAACTTTGTGTGGACAACCACACCAATCTCATCCTCCGTTCTTTTACGTAGTGATCAAGGCCTGCTTCCACACCTTTGGTGATTCTGTGCCCATCTTGATTCACACTAACCTCCACATGCTTAGCCAAGCATCTAGCAAGTACAACTGCATCTTCCAGGCAAACTGAGCCACCTTGTCCAAGGAATGGCGCTATTACATGCATTGCATCTCCAGCAACTACAACTGCACCTTTTCTAAAGTTGCCTAGCAGAATTTCCCACGGTGTTTTATAGTTCAGTCTTGCTAGAATCAATGAGTTTGGGTCACTTATCTTCACCATTTCCACTATCTCATCTGGGAAATCCATTACTGATTCGATTGCCGATTCTCTAATTCTATCAGAGTCTTTGAATGTGGTCAAATCTGTTCCAATGAACAAAGCAATCAAAATACGAAACAATGCCATACAAACCAAGAAGGCTCAATAGTAAGCAAGAATTAGGCACAACTATCATGGAATTGGAATTTGTCTTAGGGGCAATTCTTTTCATTACGGGACTATTACAGGGAGGACTTCGTTCCTCCTCAACATGAATCTCTAAGATTGCAGCTAGTAACTAACCATGCTTCCAAATGATGAAGTGAGGATTTTGACTGTTGGAACTGGTAGAAGTGTGAGGGCAACTCACCTTCAGAAGCCTGTTCTCGTGCTACAAACCAGTAAACAAGCCTGTCATCCATTGGAATTCTCCCTACTGAGACACCTCCTTTCCTCATTCTAATAGCCTCATTGTCCAAACCATGTCCATCTGGATAGTTTGTGAATCCAAGTGTTGAGCACATAGACAAAAGCTTGGGAGGTTTCAGTCCCAAGTACTCGGCAACTATGGAGTTTGCTCCATCACATCCAATCACTACCTAGATGATGGCATAATGTGTCAAATGATTGGTCCAACTGATCTATTCAATATTAACGCCTGAAATTGAGACACCAAAGCAATACCTTGGCTCTTAGGAGACTCCCATCTTGGAATTTGAGTAAAGGGTAGGAAGTTACGGGGTCCAATTTCAAAGCAACCACTTGGTGTCCAAAGTATATTGTGTCCGTTGGCAGCTCAGCAGCTAAGGCTTCAATCAGCAAACTTCTTTTCAAACACCTTAGCTCTTCATTGCTAATGATGTGAAGCCAACAGAAAGTATTAGAGATACGTCCAAAGTTGTTTCCCTAGACCTACTAGAGATACATTCCTGCCTATTTGACTGATTCAAGAACTTATTCCTCCATTTTACTCATTGCTTCTTGTGCAGAAACTGGAAAACACAGATATGGACCACATCATCTGAAAATTATTAAATTGAAGCTGAGAAATTTACCTCAATGGTGTTTTTAATCCAAAATTGTCATCCAGCGATTTCTCGTATAACCTGAAAAGGGAAACAGGAATTCTGAAACAATTCACTGAGGCTCTGATGGCTAGATAATAATGGCGCTAAAGTCTAAACCTTTAACATATTGATTGATAGGTTACATATAAAATGAATGAAGAGAAACACGAATAATTTGGTGCTATAGGTAGTATTGCAATGGAGGGTAATCGATCTTGCAGTCTAGTGGAGGATTAGAGCCAGTCATTAAGTTGGAACCACTTAGGAAGCAATCTTTAGGTGTATGCAGCTCCAGAAAGCTAAGAATCAAACTGTGTAGTGCTTGTTAGAATTTGCCAAATTACTCTGATCAACCATAGAAGGAAATTGAAATGAGATATATATGAATTAAAACAAAAACCGATTTTTCTGTACAGATATCAAAAAAGCGGGTTGACTTTTAACTTTGTGAATCTTGCAACAATAACCAACATAGAATTGAAGAGCAAAACAACACAGCTGATTAAGGAAATGCTGAAACAGAGCAGCATAGTACATACGTGTGGATAGTAATGGCAAAAGGTCGAAGCTTTGAAGCAACACCCAACTGATCAAGGACTCGCCATCCGTTGGTGATGATGGTTAATGCTGACCCAGTTGCACGTAAACTCTCCGATCTCTCCACAACAACGCACTTAATACACTTCCTGATGCATCGGAAAATAAACATAAATCCCGAGTTCCAGTTTCTTTGATTTTCTCCAAGTTTCCCGGAAAATAAAGAAAGGCAAAAGGTACCTATGAAGAGCAAGGGCAGTGGCAAGGCCGCATATTCCAGCACCAACTATGGCTATCTCTGCTTCCATTCCTTTCTTCTCCTTCTAAACGAACGCTACTACTTCTGTGCTTCATTAAGAGCGGATTCCCTGTTATTTTAGCTTTTCTCGTTCTAGTCGTGCGCTTGTGCTAGAGATCATTGTTTTCTACGTCCATCTTTGTTATTTGATTAGCTAATGGAGATAATAGTCATCTTTGTTATTTGTTATTTATAGTATTACTTGTTCTTAATGCCATAAATAAAAATATTATTTTTGTAAAAAAAAATATTTAATAGCAATAACAAGTAAAAATTATAATTTTAGTAAGACAAAAGTTATTTAACTTAGTCGATCTTAAAATTAATAAATTCAAAACAAATCTTAAATAGATAAAAAATTTAACGAAATAAAGTCTCTATTAATTAAATGTCACGTTAATATTGACATTCTATTATTTTTTTATTTTGAGATATAATCTAAGAAATCTTAGAAAAACTTCATAATCTTTAAAAAAAATTTTAAAAAATTATTTCTAATATTCAATTTTCTAAAAAAAATATATCTTATTTTAGACTTCTAATAAAAAATAACAACGAAACGCATGTAGTATAAACATTAAATATGAACTAATCAAATGATATTTATATAACAATTCATCACAGCTCTTAAACTCGAATAGAAATAATTAAATCCAACACAATCAATCATTTTTAATTATTAATTTAAGTCAAATTTAATTCATTTGGGTCGAATTTAAAAGTTGAGTTAAGTTATCATATCAGCGTTATTTGATTAATTTATGTTTGATATTTACATTATATATATTTTATCGTTATTTTTCAACAAAAATATAAGAGGAGTTTGAAAATTAGAATGAATTTTTTTGAAAATTTTAATCATCGAGAGATTTTTTTCAAAATTTCTTAAGCTACAAGAAAAGCTTGTCTTTTATCCTTTTATCTTTTTTAAACAGAAAGTGAACCCTATTGTATGGTAAGTAATATTCATAAAAATGAACCTTATTGTCACATCACAATGCATACACTTATTGATTAATTTTAAAAGATTAATTAAGATGCAGTAAAGTTTACTTTTTATTTAACGAAGAACAACTTAATCCGTCAAATTTTTATCTATTTAAGATCCGTTTTGAATGTTATATTTCAATTTAAATACTTTAAAACATTAAAATTCAAATTTTATCATGTTATAATCGTTTATGTTCAAAATGTAATTTTCGAAAGTGATCTTGAAACAATTAGTAAGATTAATCCTTTGTGACTTAAAAGTCACAGGTTCTAGTGATGAAAACAGTCTCTTTGTAAAATATCATCCTCCGATCTTAGCGAAATTAGAAGCCTAGTCCAAATTGGAAGCCTTGTGGACTAGGGCAACCCTTTTTCAAAATGTAATTTTGCCGGTTTTTATTCACATTAAAGCTTCTGTACAATGGTTTTAAGATTGTGCAAAGCAATAAACTTCTGAATCATGTAAGAAGATAAAAGTACAGGCCCCAGTTTCAAGTCATCCATTTGTAGGTTGGAATCTTCTCTTCCCTGAACCATTCACCGACCAGAATGTTGAAGAACCTTGCTTTCTATTTCTAGCCAATGTGTATAATTAAACCCCTCTGGACAATTCTTGGTTTCTGTGTGAAAAGGTATTCAAACAACCACGCAAGCACTATTGAGTATTGATGATGCGATCCCTGTTCCTTCTAGGTTTCTTATGCCTCCTACTCTTGTTAAGCCTTCTACTTCATCATCTCTCCTGCCATTTGTGCACCGGCACCGTTCATTGCTTGCTAATCTCTGGCATGACTCAGAGACGGAGACAGGAGTTTCTTTGTTGAGATAGTTTGAAGTTTGCATGGCCTTGTTTGCGAGGGAAATAAGAGTGGTAGACGTAAACACTTCTTGTTCTTGTAAGGTCTTTTTAAGATCCTAAAGTTCTAATGATTGTCAGTTTACTTGAATCGACCAACTACTTCACTTGCAAAACCTTAATAACTAGGAACCAAACTAAAGTAATGAAGAGCATTACGAGGATATTAGCCATGGGTTTATGACATCATTATCTCCATCTAAATTCTAAAACCAAGAACACAGAATACTTCTACCAAAGCTTAATAGCACCATACAGATTACAAGACAAATTCAAAGCAACACCATTATAAACTTCGTAATACAATAAGCTAGCTGACATGGTTAAGATCATGCAAAAATAGATAATGTTAAATCCTAAAGGGAGAATAAAGATGACAGCTAACAAAAGTTGACGATGAAGCCAAAAGCTCATCACTAGTAGTCAATGATAACCTGCTCCAACCAAATAATAGAGAGAGTGCTTAAAAGCAAGTCAAGTCCTCAATCACATGCAAATATGGCCAACTCCCCAAGTCATGATTTCAACGTAACTCACCAATTGAACCAGTAAATTAGACCTCATCTTTCATTTCTTTTTGTCTTCTCCCCTCATTAAGCATTAGCTTTTCCTAGTGTTGCAGAAGTTTCCTTGAAATCTCCTATGGCTTAACCTGTTCTCTAATAAACTGCTCCACCTGAGACATCTCCCCCTTCAAACCAGCAGCTTCTGCAAGAGTAACTTTGTTGCTGCACTGAGAAAAGGCAAAGGGCTGCCCAGGTGTCCCAAGAGTGAAGTCATTTGAAATATCAGCTTCCGAGACTCCACTTCTTGATGCTCGTAGTTTCTCACTGCACAATGATGACAATAAGCACATTATCGAAAGAAACTAAAAGTGAAGCATAATGCCATATCAACTAGTAAGAAAATTACCGAACTAAAAAATAAAAAGTTATTCAAACTAATAAAATAGCTATACTACCAAAGGAGAGTTAGATACACAAATGGATTGTCTTTCCTGATAATTTTCAAAAAACAAGCTCCTATTGTCAGATATTTGTCCCTATATGCAACTCTAAACTACTAATTGCTTAAGATTATAACCTGAAAAGCCTAACTCGGAAAATTAAGACCATTCACTCCTCACCAAGCTATGACATGGCAAATCTATAGATGAGAAGGCGAAGATTGAAGAACATAGATAGGAAGGATACATACATTTCTTTCTCCAATTGCTTTCTAATGAAATCCTTAGTATGGGCTGCCACTTTGTCAGTCTTGTTACAGCAGATGAGAACTGGAATTTTCTTTTTAACTACACTTGAGTTTGTTAACACGTCATAGAGGTATCTATCAAAAGCAAGTAATAAAAGATTAGAACCACATACTTGTAATAGAATATTTATGACGATGAATACCGAATCTAGAAATATATGTTAAAGGCTTCTAATTACTCTGTAACTGCACGCAAATTGGGTAAGAATTCCAAAGCATCAACCAAAAAGATTATGCCGGATGCTTGAGGCAAGAATTCGTCTAATTTAGGCCGAAGACGAGAATGTCCAGGAACATCAACAAGATGGACAGGTTTCAGTTTGCCTTTCTGTCAAGAATACAATGGAACGAAAACACAGGTCTGGAGTTGATTAATTTCATATAAGTGGTGAATAAAAAGTCTAGAAACTAGTAAATCCCAAAGGCCTGGCAAATTCAATATTTTTCCTATCTCATGCAACACATATCTAAATTGAATTTTAAGGACAACAAACTAGCATCGTTCACCGTAGAGCTTTCAGAATGTAGTATGAAAGTGCCCTCATTTGGCTCCATTGATGTAACAGTACCAAGGTGCGAAGATCCATCTCGAAGCTGTTGAAGGCATTAAAGAACATGACAACATGCAAATTTCTTATGCAAGTAAATGATAATCCTAAAAAGTTTCAAGTCATTGTCACAATCAAAGGAAAAGTTATCATAGAAATTCATCAGGCAAATTAATCCAATTACTGTAATCATTTAGCACTATCCCTATAGCCCGGATGTTTCCCCAATCATCCAAGGGAATATCAACTCAGAAGCCTGTAAGTTATAGACCTATGAAAAATCATAACCAACAGGTCATAAAAATAAAAATAGCAATCTACAGACAGATATACTGAAAGAAGAAATAGAAAACTAGTGGAAACACAAAAGGAACAAAATTCACAAAAGCACCCAGAACAATAGCATAACCTCTGGGGAGTGGCAAATCTGTAACGCAGGCTTACTTGATAGAAAAGAACAGTCTTCCCACTTCCACTAAGGCCAACAAGAACAATGGTATTTGATTTTGTACGCTTGAAGAACCGAACTGCAGAACATACCAAAAGAACAGATAAATTGGTTTCAAATTCAATTCTTTCATAAAATATAATTTGCATTCCCAAGAAGATGTATACATATTTTCAAATTTGAATCCACATATTTTCAGATTTGAATCTGCAATGGTTATCCTCTGGCAACTTTGTCCCTGGTAACATCTTGAATCACACAGACAATTCACATGTAACATATAACTCTTGCTGCTTCAACATATTGCAGCATGATGCATCAGTTAATTAAGTTCAATGTCAGGACTATGAGCAGTTGCAGAGCTCAATTCCTAACAACGGAATTTCCCTGTGAAAACTGTTATCTCTTCAATTATGCATAAAGATAATTGTCAGCGAATGAAAATTAGCAATTTGAAAGGTTTTAACTTCAAGTGCCCACCTACTCAACGCCAAGACACACTCATTTTTCCCTTAATTATTGCCTGAGACTTCTTGTACTTTTGCTTGCTTATTTTCACTTTTAATATTATAGTTTCTGATGCAAGTGCGAAGCTCAATTGCATCAATCAACTAAATAACTTGAGGGAAAATCCATCATGAAATGGAACGGCAGATGGAACTTATTGAATGCTACATCAATCAACATAAACAAACAAAATTTAAAACATTCATGAAAAGGAACAGAGAGTTACTGGTTAAAAGGAAAAGAGTGGTGAAAAGCAAAACAGCAACAGCAGCATAAAGTTGAGCAGGGGCTATCTGCTGCACATATTCAAACCCTTGTTCCAGTAATTTTTGCACTTCGTTTTTCCACTGTTCAATTCCCTCCATCAAAGATTCTGCAAAATCTAAGACCAATGATGTTAATTGCAAGTTCATCTAGCTCAATGAATGAGAAAGTAGATACAGCCGAGATTGAACAGTTCAATGGGAGATGAAGTGTCCCATATCCGAAGATGAATTTCACCATGTAAATAACTTCCATTCCCTTCAATTTCCAGCCCTTAAGACTACTGTGTTTTTCTGAAAGTCTACAAGAACTGGATGGTAGGGGAAACAAAAGAATTGATTAACTTTACTAGCAAAGGTTTATAATCAAAGGATGATTTATCTTTGTCTACCAGGGCACAGGTTAAAATAGGAGGCAAAATCCATTTTATACTAAAAATGTAAGATTATACTGTTACTTCACAAACCTCTAAAAAGTTATTAGTAACACACAAAATCCAATTATCATATGAATCAAAATCTAGCAACTGAAATTCAGCAATTAGAGGACTTACCATGCAAAG
>JAOQMM010000171.1:3049506-3064883 GCA_027563515.1 Erythroxylum platyclados | reverse complement strand
AAATCTTGTCAACCCTAACTTCATCTCACTTTTTGTGAACTTGATAACCTAGTTAATACCATTTGAAAAACATCCCTATAAATCTATCTTCATAAAATTTGTTAAGAATTTAGTGAGGTAAAGCATTAGTGTTAGTTACTCTACTGTAATTAGATAAATAATTTTTTTTAAGGGTAAAAGAAATAAGTCTCTAGTGTAATTAAGGAATCTTAGAAAAACCTCATAATCTTTAAAATCCTCAAAAAAATTCTTTTTTGTTTTCAGTTTTTTAGAAAAATTCCTTATTTTAGACATTGGATAAAAAATAATAACAAAACATATATAATATAAATTGATCAAATGCTATTTATATGACGATTTAATACAAATCTTAATTTGAACTAAAATAATTGAATCCGATATAAATAAATAATTTATTATAATTATTTTTAATTATTAATTTAAATCAAATTTAATTCATCTTGATTGAATTTAAAAGTTGAGTTGAGTTGAGTTATCATATTAGTGACATTTAGTTAGTCTATGTTTGATATTCATTTTACGTGTGTTTTGTTATTATTTTTAACCGAAGTTTAAGGGAAGATATTTTTCTGAAAAAATGAAAAATTAGAAGAAGTTTTTTCCAGAATTTTAAAGATTAAGGGTTTTTTTAAAAAAAATTTTAAACTAAATGGGAGGTTTATGTCTTTTATCTTTTTTTAATGACAAATAATAATGTATGAATGACAAATTTCAATGTAATTAGGATGGAATGGCTTCATTTAAGAAAGGATAATTACTTTGCTTGTTTTCTAAAATTTATATCATTAATATTGTTAAAAAAATATCTGATATTACTTAAATATATTTTAGAATCAACACAATTAATATCTGGTTGTTTTTTATTATAATATATACTTTCAATTCATATGTCCAATCTATAAAATAAAATGCATTTATTGATAAAAGATAAATTAAATTATAAAGTTTAAAGAACATGGTAGTATAATTAGGCATTAATGTTTTTAATACTAATTTACAAGTTAAATATATATTAAAAAAGAGTTATTTTAATTATTATTTAAAAAGTATTCAAATTATTTAAAAAATATTTATAGTATAAAACATTTATTACTAAATTTTCTTCAAATATTGAAAATTTAATTACTATTAAGATCCTATTACAGATTAAGTAATTAGTCATGTAATCTTCAAATAATTTATATATTATTTATATAATAATTTAAAATAAAACAAAAATAAAATAAGTTTTTATTTCCTAACTCCTAGCTCCAAGTCAGTAGTTGCAAAGATAAGAGAGATATCAGAGTACGAGGAGAGGAGTCCGTTTCCTGTCCATTGTTCCTCTACAATTACGAACACTGCCACTCTCGGTTCTCTATAAATTTTCCAAACTTTTGCTTCTCCCTTCTCTGTCACTCGTAATTAAATAATGACAAATTTGTTCGCACACGCAATATGTGTAGCTTTTAGTCCCCTGTTCATATATAATACTGTTAAAATAGTAACATTCACAGATCCCAATTTCCCATCTTTTCTTTGGAACTTGAAACTTGCATGCACAGGGAGACCAACAAAGAAATTCTGTGTGTTTAATCTTCTGGGGTAGTGTAGAGGAGTGTGTTTATTCATTTTTTTGTAGATTTGTTGTTGTGGGGTTGTCTCAAGATTCGTCTTTTTTCCCCATGTCTGGGATTTCGAGATGGAAGAAAGTGAAGGACATGACTCCGCTGCTGGCTTCGGGCGGTAGAACCCGTTTCTGCCACTGGCCGGAGACACTGTTTTGCCGGCGGAAGCAGAATCACATGTTGGAGCATTCTGCGACCATATCGACGCATTTGAATTACCTTCATACCATGAACATGGGCTGCAACCGCCGGCGAGAGTCTCTAGTTTCAATCCAAGAGCGGTACAAGTGGGACCACGGAGGCGGCAGCAGCAACTACGGTGATGACAGCAGTGAAATTCGTAAGATTAGGGCCGAGACCCATTGTCCTCGCTGTTCCAAGCTCTTGAATCTTCTGTTCTCTAATCGTCACTTTCCTAATCAAGACCATGAAAATCAGAATAAGTCCACTATTGATAGTAGTAACAATATTCACACCTATCAAGCTGTGAATTTCTGCCCAAATTGTAAAACTGCATATTATTTTCGACCTTATAGCATTGCTCCTCTTCAGGGGAGTTTTGTGGAGATTGGTAGAGTTAGCAAAAACAAGCTGCTTAAGAATGGGAAGCACTCACCCTCTCATTCCAAATCAACGCAAGACTATTCCTCTGAGGATTATGGTTCTAGTATTCCTGTTGCTGAGAATATTGGGTCTACTAGGCTAAGGGCTTCTTTTTGGGAGACTGTCAGGTGCTACGGTGGAGACCCACCGCAGAATTGGCCTCCACCCGGAACTTCTCCGTCTGATGGCAATGGTTTGGCCGTGCATACTCCTCCTGGACCACCTTTTGCACGTGGAGTTAATGTACTAAGAGCTTCTGGACAAGGCGGGGGTGGCGGGTCTAACATTGGTGGTGGTGGTGGTGTTGGGGATGGAGGTGAAAAGAATGGTGGATGGGGTGGTTCCAATTTGGGCAAGGATTTACCCACGCCAAAGGAGATTTGCAAGGGTCTTGATAAATTTGTCATTGGGCAAGATAAAGCCAAAAAGGTTTTCTCTTTTATGGATAATTTGTTTATATGCTTATACTATTTCATTGCTGAATCATTACCGAGATTCTGAGCTTCATTGCCTTCAGTTGAATTGTAGTAATTTGACTTGTGACTTGATGATGGACTGAAGCCATTAAAATCATTTTCCAGATATTTGTATCTTAGGACTCTTTTCAAACTCGACCCCTGTTTTTATAGTTGAATTTTCTTCTTGTTGAATGTCAAACTCCTCCTAGATCAATGATTCCAATTACTCTGTGAAGGCTTTTCCCATCATGTTCTTCATGCGTTCTGATTTACATGTTTTAACATCAACTTTTCCTTGCTTATTCAACCAATGCCCTTTATGCGGGCATTTGGCTTGAAATTTTAAGTTTCAACCCTAAATATGCTTGCTTTTGTAGCTGTTGATGCTTATTATTACTACTGGATAAGCTTATATACGCAAAATCTCGATTATCTTAAGAATGAGCTTATTTTTGTTAAAAGTAGTTCTTTTTTTGAGTGGCTGGATGGCAAATAAACATTAAACAGTTGCTTGTGCATTTCAGTTTAAACTTCAGATTTTTGGGTGTTCATGAGGGTTATGGATTGTGGATCTCTTCCTCTCATGCACATATTTGCACTCTTCAACATTTTGAAAAAAATTGGATTGTTGTAGGTACTTGCTGTGGCTGTCTACAACCACTATAAGAGGATTTATCATGCTTCCTTGAGAAAAGGGTGAGTCTGCAGCTACCCCTTTGTGTTCAAGTGTTGCATGCTACTGATAGAACTCCATTTATTGTCTTGAATAGATCTATAATTGTAACCCTTTGGTGATATTAGCTGTTTTACTTTTTGTGTGTGGTGAACAAATTCAATGAGATGGAAATTGAAGTGGTTAATGGTAATAATAGGTCGGGAGCTGAATCAGGAATTTCAGAGGTAATTGATGATGATGATGTCGAACTAGAAAAGAGCAATGTGCTCTTGATGGGTCCTACTGGATCGGGTACAATTTCATTATCACTTGCATTTTGAAAATTCTAAACCTTCATTCTCCATGTTGCTATATTGTTAGCCCTACTTTCAGGCTTTTGAATTTAGAATTCCTGATTGTTCTGACTCTATGTGAAACAGGGAAGACGCTGCTTGCAAAAACACTAGCGCGCTTTGTGAATGTGCCTTTTGTAATTGCTGATGCAACGACATTAACGCAGGCAAGCCTTTTACCAAAACGGATTGGTGAAAGTGGCACACTAGATATATGGGGGGAAATTAACATTGATAATTTTGTGCTTACATGATAATTTTTTATTTCTTTAAGCAATTGGGTACTCTGCGTGCTTAGTATCTTCCACCAGCTTCATTTTTGCTTTTTATTACAAATTATTAGCTAAAGATGATTTTTATATCATGCAAATTAAAATTACTACAATATTTCTGTTGCTTTTGTAATATGATTCTTCCAAGCAGTAAACCTATTATAAGTTTTTAGAGTCATTTCCTGATTGTTACTATCCTTCTAAAAAAGAAAAACACTGTTCTTTCTTGCAGGCTGGTTATGTTGGAGAAGATGTTGAATCTATACTGTACAAATTGCTCATGGTATATGCCTCATATCTAGCATCTTTTGGTCTTACAACCATGTTCGTCACTGGATTACTGTGACATGTGCTTGGTTGTTGTTACTGCCTCTATTTAATGCGTGAATGTCTACCTATTTAATAGAGACAGTGGTTGACCTATCAACTTCGAGAGTTGTCTGTTATGTATTGATTCATTAGGTCTGATGCTGTTGATTGCCAAAAAATTTGGGAATTTATGTTATTCGATGATAAAGCCAGGAATAGGTCCTACTTTAAAATACAAGGAAGAAGGTGTTGAATGCAAAAAGAAGAGGGAATTTCTTTTGGAGGGGAATACAGGTGGAAGGGAGTGATAAATTTAGCTTAATTGGTTATTACTGAAATAGCCTTTAATATTTTCTTTTCCTAACTGGTTGAAGCTGGATTGGTTTTGTAGCTCACATTTCATTCTCCAGTAGGTTTTGTTTTACTGGTCCCCATTGGCTTTTGTTGTTCCTCTCTTTTTTTTAATAAACATGTCATTTTCTTTAGGAAAAATGAATTTTAAGTGGTAGGTTTGCCTCTTGGCAATCAATTGACATGTGTTGAACCTATTGGACTATGATTACGGATGCATATCTTTTTTTCTTAAACCTAGATTGTGTATTCTCCTTATGGAAAAGAGCTGGAATATTGCGCATTCATATTCCGGTCTTTCTGTTGAGACTTCCTTGCTTACTTTCCAAATAAAGTGAATGCTCATTTTTTGTTTGGCATCTAGGCAGCTGATTTCAATGTCCAAGCTGCTCAACAAGGGATGATCTACATTGATGAAGTTGATAAGATAACCAAAAAGGTTTTTGGATCTTTTCATAGTGATTTAGTAGTGATTGATTGCATTGATCTAAATTTTGTGAACATTTGCGATCATTTTGCAGGCTGAGAGCTTAAATATTAGCAGAGATGTGTCTGGTGAGGGTGTCCAGCAGGCATTATTAAAAATGCTGGAAGGAACTGTGAGTAGATTTTAAATTGCAACTATCAGTTTTTTATTGAATATTATTTTCAATTAAGTTTGATGATAATCTTGGGGATCCTGATTACAAAGGTTTTAGTCTAAGAAGGTCTGCACTGAATATATCAATATAATGATATGTAATCAGCAGCTTTGCCAAACCAACTCCGCTATGCTCTTATCTGAACTTTTTATCAGTCGTTCTTTTACAATAGTGTTTTTTTAGGGATATTAATGATATAAGCTCCATAAGAAATGAACTATATGGCAATCCATTCTGATGGTTTGCCGCATACATGGTTTAAGATACCATACTGAATGTAGTGACATAAAATCTGTCTGAGGAGAAGTATAGATTTGTTGGATCGTCATTTAACTCCTGTCTTGAATCCAAAGATTTTTTTTTTTGGGTCAAAATTCCAAAGATTTAGGTCGTGCAAATTAAATATATTTCTTATAACTCCATTGGTTTCTCTTTGTGAATAGTTACCTTTAGTTAAGGTGCAAGGTTGAACACATTTCCACTAATGGATACAGGGGCAATGGTTATGTTTTCATTGGTTATTTTTTTTTGTAAGTTGCACTTTGTTTCTTCTTACCGCATATAGCTTGAAATGATACATTTTGCCTTGAGTTCTGCTGCTACTCTAATATCGGAATTTATATTTTGAGTTTTTTTTTTTCACGGAGAGGCACTAAAAAGATTGTAAGATTATTGCCACGATTTCAGTGTTAGCATGTCATTAAAACTTTCCTGGTGTTCAGATAGTGAGTGTTCCAGAGAAAGGGGCAAGGAAGCATCCTCGGGGTGATAACATACAGGTATTCATTCCTAAAGTCTTTTATTGCATTTTCTATGCCTTTCCAAATGGAAGGAATGATAACACGTTTAATATTATGGAGGATACCGCTAGATTCTACTGACTACGGTTGACCATAATATCTGAGTTTCTTCTTGATTTGGATGGTCAACCTCATAGCTCTGACATAATTTTGGTGGCAAGTGAATGACCAATTTGGCTTCATGTAAATAGATATGTAAAGAAATAGCGAAAAGGGATTTATGTCTTGCATTGTGGGCTGATTTTTCTTCTTATTTTATCTTAACAAGTACATAAGTGGTGTTTGAAAGAGTGAAGTAGCTTTGATCTGTCAGTTAGTGGCCTATGTAGCTGCCTGCACACTTTTATTGATCTAGTTACTTTTTTTCTTCCTCCTTAGATTCCTTCTCATAATGTCAGCAGATGGGTTTACTATGTTCAAATTTGGAATAAATATTCACGTGTTTTTATTCGATGCTCCTCAAGTCTTCATATGCCTATTAATCAGTAATTTACTTTTTATGATAAGAAAATGAATTTCATTATCATTGCCATTATCATCAGCATAGTTTGTTAATCATGTCTTTTGTGGATTTATTTTGCTTTGGGAGTTTTATGTTAAGTTCTTTCGTCTGACTTGCAGATAGATACAAAAGATATCCTTTTCATATGTGGTGGAGCTTTTGTTGATCTTGAGAAGACGATTTCAGAGAGGTAATCCTTGTGATAATTTTGTTTTACAGATGATATATGAACAATAGTTTTTGGTTTGGGGCATTTGAACTAAAAATGTAGTATACCAGACGGCAAGATTCTTCAATTGGATTTGGAGCACCTGTTCGTGCTAACATGAGAGCTGCCGGAGTAATGAGTGCATTGGTGACATCATCTTTACTTGAATGTGTGAGAATCAGGACCCACCCTTCCAATCTTAACAGCAATTAAATTTACTAGTCATTTTTATCGAGCTGTTTGTATTAGTGGGTGTGAAATGGGGGAGTATTTATGTGTGTAACTCTTAGTATATCTGCAGGTTGAGAGTGCTGATCTTATTGCATATGGACTTATACCGGAGTTCATTGGACGTTTTCCAATACTAGTTAGTTTGTCAGCCCTAACAGAGGATCAGCTTGTGCGGGTAATTCTTTCTTGCAACTCTTTGCTTTAATTTTTATCTAATTTTGACGTAGATATAACAAGGCACATCATTTTGATCTTAGTTTAAGTTGCAGTTTGGAATATGATGGGGATTGTCTTAGAATGCATGACAAGTTCATAGAAATGCCTTCAGGGCATTTTTCCTGTGGCAATGAAAGGCTACATAAGACTGTAATTTGTTTTTGCTTTTTGACTAGCTTTTGCTAGAGAAGATATTCTCTCTGCAAGTCCAGTTTATTATTTTTGTTTATTTTACCTAACAAGCATTATGACTCCTTTTTCACAAATTTAGATCATGTTAGCGAGTTTAATTTATCCCCATCCTTTCCTGGATGTGCTTACATTAGTACTTCTGATGCCTTTTCTTGCATGTGTTTGAATAAGTTTCACATCAAAATGACTAATGAATACTTGATATTAGACCTTACAGTTTCCATATTGAATAAAATGGCCTGATACATTCGGCCCTTGTTTTTGTTATTAGGTCCTTAGGGAGCCAAAGAATGCTCTTGCTAAGCAGTACAAGAAATTGTTTAGCATGAACAAGGTAAGATGATATCTTTCTCTTCACTGTATATAAACTCCAAAATTTGACATTTCATTCATGTCAGCCCCGTGTAATAGCCATACAACCACTTATCCGATTTCAGGTGAAGCTTCATTTTACGGAAGGTGCACTGAGACTAATTGCTAAAAAGGCAATGGCTAAGAATACTGGTGCCAGAGGTTTGAGAGCCTTATTGGAAAGTATTCTAACTGAAGCCATGTTTGAGGTATAGACGGCCCTGAAATTTATATGAAATATACCGGTTAAGAACAGAAAGTTTTTCATTGATATTGACAAATCATCTTCTGTTGTTTGTATGTCTCAGATTCCAGACGTTAAAACAGGAAGCGACAGGATTGATGCAGTTTTAGTTGATGAAGAGTCTGTAGGTTCTTTAAATGCTCCTGGATGTGGTGGGAAAATTCTTTGTGGTGAAGGTGCATTGGGTCGATATCTTTCAAATGAATCTGGGGTAATGTTCTAGACATCCATATGCCCAGATCTCTCCAATTGCTTGGAGGGAAATGTACTTATGTTTGAGATTTGGATTATAGCCCTTTGGTTGGTTTACTCTCTTATGTATGTTTGATCTCATTTATGCTAATATGATATGCCTGAATGTGTTCTGTAGGAAAATGGTGAGGCAACAGACAGGGAGTTGCAGGAAGGTGAATCAGAGGTTTCATCAAGAGCCATGAGCATGTAACATTATTACCCCTAACAAGTTAGGTGTTTCCAATTGTAAAAAGACCACATTTTTAATTGGATGTAACCATTCCCTTGTAAAACTCAATAGGTTCCTGTCAAATTGATAAAAAGGAAATCAAATAAAACACCAACAAAGATGTAGGATTGGCTAGTCTAAGCAAATACATTGTACAAAAAATTATTTCTCATTTAGATTAATTGATTTTAATTTGTCAAATTAGACCATAGCTTCATATTCTATCAATGTTTACTTGTACATTGTTTGATAATTATCAATGATTAAAAATACCTAATCGGTTTGATAGGTTCAATTATAAAAACCTTAAACCAATTAACTTTTAGGTTTGATTTTTATCTTTTCGGTTTGATTTACTTTAATAATTCTTATTGTTAAAAATCGATTATTGATTTTTGTAAATTAATAAGTTTTTATAAATCAATTAATTTTTTAACAATTTTTTAATCATATTTTAAAATTTTTTAATTTTATTCAATTTTTAGCTGATTTTATGAGGGTTCAATGCGAGTTAAATCTTTTAAACTTTAAACTTTTGCCTTATTGGTTTAACTTTCAATTCAGTTTTTAAAACATTAATAATTATCTTTTTCTTTAATTTTTTTCCTTGTCAATGGTTCCGTGGTCGAAATTATGTTGGTGTGGTATAATGTTTTATTCATATAAGATTATACCAGAGTACTTTTTGCCTTTAAGAGGTGAAATACTAAAAAATATTATATATATATATATTGATTAAATTTTGAGTGTAATTATTTAACAGAATATAATTTATTATCATAAATTTAAAATTAATTGATGAATATTACATTGTTATTTATTGCTAATTGATAAATGAATAAATGAAAAGTTATGTATTAACTAACCAAATAATAATATGACTAAAAGCATTTTTATTTTTCTTCCTTCACATTTATAATGAAACAATTGATTTTGTTCTTTTTTGCTTTTCTTTTTGTGGATCTCTAAGAAGTGTAAAGTGAACTAATAAGAAATCGTGATTAGTCTAAGTTCCAAAAAGTAAACATGTTCCAAAAAAAAATCCCAAATTGGCCTTCTTTACTTGTAAGTTCAGATTCGTATTGATGCATTTAGAGGTTCTTTATTAAAAATTAGAATAAATATAGAGTTTATGGTATTTATTAAAAATTTTAATGGGTTTAATAAAATTGCAAATTCATTATCTTCTTCTCACGGTTATATATTATTTTAAGGACAAAAAAATGTGAGCTCATTTTAAAAATTATGTTGTAATATTAAAATTAAAAAAATTCTACTAAAAATCTGTAAATTATGTTAACATAGATTAGTCTCTATTATACTCTAATTCATTATTATCAATGCAACATAATTTATGTAATTATTTCAACATGATTAATGATTTTTTGCATCAAAATATTAACATTTTTAATACTATAAAATTTTTATAAAATAAATAAGATGTATACTAAACAACAACAATACTCAATAAAAATTTTGCTGATCAATGATTAAAAAATTCAACAAATTTATTTTAATAATAATTATTATTAAAAATTGGTTAATTTATTAATTAATACGATAATTTTTGTAAATTAATAAGTTCTTATAAACAAAATAAATCAATTAATTTTATTTAATAATATCTTTTTAATTAAAATTAAAATTTTTTGATAGATAAGGACATTCTTTTAATTATATTTTAAATTCTTTAATTTTATTTAATTTTTAACCAATTTTGGCCCTATTTGGCAATCGGTGGATTACATTAACTATTAGCTGATTCTATCGGCATTAACTAACAGTGGATTAATATAGCTGATTTGACCAGCAAATAACATTAGAAATTTATTTAAAGATGTTTGATAAGATTAACTATTTAGTATTAGCCGTTTATGTGTAAAATGACTTATAAGGATGTGACTAAAAAAAAATGATGACATGAGTATTAGTTGTTTATATCTTAATATTTCTTGAATATTCTCATAAGAATTTAGAAAGAGCAAAATAAGTCAACATCATCATTTTCTTCAATATCTTCTATGGAGCCTTAAGAACATCGAAAGCTCTCTTAATATAATTTCCCAATGATGAATAAGTTTGATTAAAAATTCCTCGAGATCCTCTTACATTAGCAAGGCCAACTGAAAAACTTGAGATATCATTAAAATGCCACTAAAAATAAGGTTAAGAATGAGTTCAATTGGATCTCACCAGGAGTTTTTCCTTAAATGTAGCACCAATGAGTTTAATATGAAATTGAGTTTGTAAAAATGATATCGATTTAATTTCTAATTTAAGGAAATATAAATTTTTTGTTATTTTAATTTTAATTTTAAAAATTGAAACTATATTTTTTAATATATTAATTTAAAACATTTTTTAAAAAAGCTATTTATATTAATCTCTTAAAATTTAAACTTAGATAAAAATAATTAATTTAAATTTGTCTTATTAATTTTAGATTAAATTGAATTGAATTAACCACAATATACAAATGATAATAATATTATATACTAAATATTGATATAAAAAGGAACTTAAATATCGAGTCTATATAAAAGTAATTAATGTAATATAATTAGAGACAATACAATTTAAGACTATTTAATTTTTTGAAAATTTTAATTTAATATTAAATATTTTAAAATTTTAATTTGATGACTAACTTTCTAAAATTTGTATCAATTAAGTCAAATTTATATCTCTATCTTTATTTCTTTGAATAATTCGTAATAATTTTGGATATAATAGCCTTTTAGTCCTTTAATTTCTCACTTGCAGAAAAATGTTCTTTATAGTAGCATTTACAAAATCAACGGATTAGATTTAATCTGCTAACTTAATCAGCTGATTATCAAATATAATTATGAATAATTAGATATGTTTAAACAGCTAAAATCTTTCACTATGTTATTTCTTAGTTTAACTTTGGAGACAAGCAAAATTTGAACAAGTGGAGTAGTAAGCAGGTAGGACAGAAAATTTTTGACTTTGGGTCCACACAAAAAATCTCTAGCGTAGTAAACAAGGAAGAGACTAAACCAGAAGTGTCTTAAACAAAGCGCGCTTTGTTCTTAGATTGTCTGTTCCGAGAAAAAAAAAGAAGACTGTCTTGTCGAAACTTGTTGTTCTGTAGTCGAAAATGAACGGGTTAGGCGGTGGCCGGAGTGAGGAAGAGGAGAAAGGCCTGCTTTGGAAGCTGCCGGAGGTGAGGCTCAAGGACTTGGGGAAGGTGGGCCCTGGTTTCGGCCTTGGCGCCGGTTGCGGCGTTGGGTTTGGTGTCGGCCTCGTCGGAGGTGGGTTCTCTTCCTTATATCTTATTGCTTAGTATTCCATTACTCTGCAGTTGTGATAATTGAAGGTTTCAAGTTTACTAATGGATGCCAAAAGATATCAAATTTATCAACGGGCGTTTAAAATATATATATAAATTTCGTTGCAGGTGTAGGGATAGGTCCAGGAATTCCTGGTCTGCAGTTTGGATTTGGGGTTGGAGCAGGTTGTGGAGTGGGTTATGGGTTTGGGTATGGAGTGGGGAGAGGTGTGGCTCACGATGATAAGCGTAGGTATTCTAACATTGGCAAGTATTTTCAGGGTCCTGGCAATCTTCCTACCCAGTAAGTATTATCTTGTCAACTCTTTAATTTAACTTCTTTGTTTGTCGAAATGAGGTTTTCAATTGCACGATTTCCTTGGATGCGTCACGTTTCAGTTAATTAAACTAAGAACTGATGAAACAGATGGCTTGGAAATTGAGTATGGTCATTATTCAAAGTTAACGTTTGAGCTATTTGTAGGTTTTGGATTCTTGAATGACAGTTGTTTCTAGGTATCTTGTTCCTTGTCTCCTAGTGTCATGGTAGGAGATTTCTTCAGGAAAATTCCCTAATTGAAAAATTCCCTAATTGAAGTGCATAATTTAGAGTAATAAGTACATATAGATTCTCTCAGGACACTGATGTTTCAAAGGGTGTTCTTATCTTCTAGCACCTTTCCTAGTGTCATTGTTGCGAGAAATTATAATATTGCTTAGATTCATGGCCATGGTTCTCTTTTTTGAATTATGTTATCACAATTCTCCTACAAGGTTCTTGTTTTGTGAGATAATGGCCTAATTGGTACTTGATTTGGGTAAGCCATTACCGTACAAGATGCTGAGTAAATTTCTAGTAGTTTCAAGCATATCTCATATCTCATATCTCATATCTCATATTGCTATAAGTTAACCACAAACCTTGGGTAGATTTTTAACCGAGAGAAGTCTATTACAAAGGAATCCTTTCCTTAGTGGTATTAACAAAAACATTAAAGCCCTTGTGGACATAGATAAGCATACTTAACTAGCCAATTTGCACACTCATTTTGTTCTCAGCACACAAGTTATTGTGCCTGTCAGTTCCTATTCTTGAGCTCCTTGCAGTCCAAAATGATTTAATTGAGCAGGTTGATCAACAGCTTTGTTGCCATCTCCATCAAGATGATCAACAGCTTTGTTGGAGTCTCGACTCCACCTCTACCTTTTGAAACTTTTTCCATCCTAGTAGTATTCAGTTTCCTCAATGTTCAGCAGCAAATGTGCTGTTTGAGTTAAAGAAAATCTCTTGTAAATGTTGTTCGCACAATCAGGAATATGATCCACCAAACCTGTGTTTGCATTCTTTATTTGTCGTCAATGTTTAATTTGAACAACTGCTCATTCCTTTTTACACTGATCCAAGTTTGCTCATCTTTTTACCTCTGGGCTTCAATTTGCTAAAAATAGTGCATGTTTCCTTAGATCTCTGAATAACGACTCATCTTGGGTTCACAAGCTCAAACAATCAGGAATATGATTCCTTAATTAACAGTTACAGAAGTTTAAATATATTGGTAAAAGTTGGAGACTTGTAAGTAACTGCAAGAACAAAAACAGCAGTTGCATAGTTGTTTCTTCTTTTATCACATTATGTTTAGACATACAAGCTTTAGGAGTAATTTGCTGTACAGCTGCAAAGAATTTTGTAATTTTTGACTAACATGTGTAAAAAGATATTATGTACTTGCACTAGTTTGTACCGCCTGTTCTGCATGTACAGAAGGAGTCTACTTTGGCCTGATTTTGGCTAACCAATACTAAAGATAGAAGTTACTAAGCTTGAGTTGTGGGGATTGAATGGTGATCATTGCAGTAACTTTTTAATGTTTTGACTACAACTGTGAAAGAATCCTAGCAGTAGGAACAATTAACTTGACCAAGTAGGTCATGTAAGAGGGATATCAAGTGTCATTCTTTCTCTTTTGCTTTTATTTGGTGATTTAAAGTCCTAGACACAATATGTATTGCCTTTAGTGTTGTGTCCCTCTTTAATTGGCTTTATTGAAATCCTGTATGCAGACTTGCATTTTCGTGAATCATTAATGCATCTGGAAACTACTCAATATTTGCCACAGAAAAGTCTGCAAGCAAGAGTAAATGTGTTCAAGCGCTAACACTTCATTCTGTATTACACCTGTTGAATAAAGACATGATAAAAATCCTGACTTCTCATTTTACCTGCAAATGACAGTGTTTAAATCGTGTCAGACTGTAATTACTGTTTTTCTTTTTTTGGTGCATTGAGGATGTAATTAGTGAATGTCTAACTTTGTTTGTTCTTGTCAGGGATGAGATTGGTGCGCTCGTTGATGAGTTGATTATCAATACCAAGAACTTAGTCAGGGCAACTTCAAGAGAAATTGAGAAGTGGAGAAGATGAGTTAAGTCTGTTGGTTCAATGATGTACAAATTGTATTAGATGGAAGAATTTAATCAGCATATTCCAACTTGGCCCTGAAATTCCAGATATAGATCAACTTATACAGTTCTTTGTGAATCTTCAAGCATACAAATATATCTCTTTTCTATGATCATTGATTTGGCGAATTCTTGGAAATGAATGTTTCCGCAGCTTTTAACTCTGACTGAATCCAGTATACATGCCACGAAACATTCTCCTCCCATTATATGGAAATGAATTTCATGATGGTTAAGGTTCACCGAGCTTTCACAGGCTATTCTTCTGAACAAACCATCCAACTTAGTGTTGATATGTTCTGATACTATGTCAGTAAACTAAACTTAAAAATAATTCATAGTAAGTTACGTAAATCCCCAATATCAATACTATATAACAGCTACTAGGCTCTCTAGCATTCGTCTGCTTTTTCCAGCATATGGTTTCAAATTATTTCTATGTGATATCACATGAAATTTTTCTGTGCTATTTACGGTCTTTTAACTTTGTGCTATTTAATTTTATCCATTTATTTATATGAGTTTCATATAAATATGTGGATGATATTTAATAGAACAAATAAAAACTGATTTACACGACAAAGGATTTGTTCCAACGTGATATCCCAAACGAAGTATGTTGTTATGGATTGTGCCACAAATTCAGGTTTAGCTGTGAACGAAGCTAGTGGATTCCAGGATGTATTTAACTGCAAACAAAGATGATAGGATCCACATAAACCATGATGGGTGGATAGGACAGATCATATATTATCCAAAACCTGAGCAATCCACCAGTTTCATCAACACTCCACATCAGCAGCATCATCTGCCACGTCGTCAACTCTGGCCTATCAAACCTCGATATCAGATTGCACATTTTCCCATCCAACCAATCACAACCCACGATTTCGATTCCTGGGTGGCACTTCCACAGCCACCAGCTAAAGCTTATAGTATCTCACATCTCTGCTTCTGCATGTTTCATTCTCAAACTACTTCTACACCCTATAACGAAGAACCAAATTTTCAGGGCATTTTTGCAGAAAAAAGGATATGGCTTCCTTGGCAGCTTCCACCGCCGCTGCCTCCCTTGGAGTATCGGAAATGCTAGGAAACCCCCTAAACATTGCCGGCGCCCCGTTCCAGCTCCTGAACTGCCTGGC
>JAOQMM010000171.1:3010523-3023149 GCA_027563515.1 Erythroxylum platyclados | reverse complement strand
AAACTAATCCTTCTAATTATATATATTGCTTTGTTAAGATATTAGTAATTAACATCATGAACACTATATGAGAAAATATAAGGATGATATTTTCTATGAATAATATTGTAGTCTATTAAAAGAAAGATCGGAAGAAATAAAATTTAAAAATTTATATGGAGAGCAAATATTGAATTATCTTTTCAAAGTTAATAACAAATTTTGAATCTAACGAAAAAGTGAGTCTTTTTAATCTTTTTTTGTTACACCTCAATAATTTTTTTTTATTAAATCCTATTTCGCTTCTAATGATGTTGTTGTAACATATTCCGCTTTTGATGGTGACACTGTTATAATATGCTACTTCTTTGAGTTCCACGAAATAGCAGCCAAGCCAAGAGAAAATAGATGGCCTAATGTATTCTTTCTATCGTCTAAAAATCTACTTAATCACTATCACTAAAACCAACCAATCTAAAATTTGCTACTCTGAAGCACCAAATACCAAAATCTTTGATTCTCACAACATATTGCACGGTCCTCTTAGCGGCCCCAAATTGATGTTTTGTTGAACTTTGTATAAATCTTGGCACCACACTTATAGAAAAAGTTATATCAAGCCTTATATAAGACAAATAATTTAAGTCGATAATAATGCTTGCTAGTCTTAACGCTTCAGGAGCAAGTGTAAACCTTATAGTTGTATCATTAGTCTATATATTTGAGACATGGTGGAATTAGGCTGTTAAGGAGTAGGCAATAGAACAAGTCCATAGGATTTGACAAAAGTGTTAGTTTTAAAAGAAATTACTGCTGCAAAAAAACAAAACGAAAGAAACAAGAATTCTACATAGTTTTAAAGAAATAGAGGACAAATGCTCTTTTATTCCAATAAACCATCAATATACGTTAGGATGCTAATGTATAGGCTAACAAATAACTAATTAAATCCATAAAGTTATACTACTATCAGATATTCTTGCTAACTAAAAACACTAAAAATTTCTAATTAACTAGCTAACTAATCAACTGATTTGAGAGTTTGTTGCAGTATTTTTCTCCAACAGATTTGGAATCATATCTCTTGCAATAGTTTTTGAATCATATCTTCAACACTCTCCTTTGATTCAAAATCACAGACTCCTTATGCCTGATGATGTACTTTCCGTTACCCTTCAATGGTTAGAGCACTTCTCTCTAAAAAGCTTCTTCTTGGTGTATTTCTTACCAATATTAAAACAAATTTTCTTCTTCTTCAGCAACATGTGCCAAATTGACACTTTCTTCAGTTTCATTTTTGCAATTCCTTTGTATATGTTCGAAATTCTTACGCTTGAAGCACTGAGGCTTTTCCTTATGCCAACAATTTTCTTCATCATGACCAGGCTTCTTACAAATACCATATTGAGATTGAGCTTTTCCTTTTGAAGATGAGGTCTTTGCTAGATAAGCTCCTTCAATTATCTGTTGAGTTCCTTCTTTTCTCAACATTCTTCTTTGTTTCTGAGTATGCAAGGTATTGATTAATTCAGGCAAAGTAATTTGATTGATATCTCTTAAATCCTCTAGAGATGAAATTTTTGCCTCAAATCTTTCGGGCAAGCTTACAAGCACTTTCTTTACGATCCTGCTATCAGGTAGCTCTTCTCCCATTAATCTAATTTTATTTACCACCATTATTAGCCTGTCAGAAAACTCCTATAGATTCTCCTTTTCTTCCATCCTTAGAATCTCAAAATCTCTTTTGAGATTTAACACTTGCATTTGCCTTATTTTGTTGTTGCCATGATAGAGTTCTTTTAGTGTGTCCCAAACTTCCTTAGTTGTTTCACAACCCATAATTCTTGAGAAAATTGATTCAGAGACAGCAGCATGAATTTGAGATAAGGCTTTTGGAGCTTTGGCTTCTTCATCTTCATGAGCCCTAATTTGATTGAGTGTTAGGTTATTTCCTAGAGGTGGTATTTGCCTTTCACCTTCAATCCACTGCCACAAGCCAGTACCTCTCAAGTGAGATTTCATTTTGATTGCCCAAACTTGATAATTCTCACCATTAAAAATTGGAGGTAAAAGAACTATTATATTGTTGGACACCATGTTGCTGTTGTCTCTCGAACACTCACAGGCCCCTTAAGATCATAAGGAGCTCTGATACCAAATGTCGGTTTTAAAAGAAATTACTGCTACAAAAAAAAAAAAAGAAGGAAACAAGAATTCTGTATATTTTTAAAGAAACAGAGGACATATACTCTTTTACTCCAATACACTATCAATACACATTAGGATGCAAATTTATAGGCTAACAAATAACTAACTAAATCCAAAAAGTTATGCTACTAACAGATATTCTTGCTAACTAAAAACACTGAAAATCTTCAATTAACTGGTTAGCTAATCAACTGATTTGAGAGTTTGTTTCAGTATTTTCTCCAACAAATTTGGAATCATATCTCCTGTAACAATTTTTAAATAATATCTTTAACAAGAAGGAGGATGTAAATATTGTTAGTCTGATTACCCAGAACAACATTGAAATGAGGATATTAGAGATGTAAGAAAGAAAGAGAAAACTAGCCAAGGAAGCTCTTAGAAAGTAGGTGTAGAAGATTTACAGTGATTTCATAATAGGCAATTTTTAAAATTATTTTAAAGACTACGTGTGTGTTACTATATAAAGTGATAAGCTTACATGGCAGTCCATATCAAAATTATTAAGATAGGAGTTAACAGTGCACTATTTTTGTAACAAATTAGAAATTTGAGTATTTGATTGATATTTTTCATAGTTCTGATTAGTATTATGAAATCAAATAAAGCTCAAAATTTAAAATGTAATTTATCCTTAAATCAAATATAAAATAATAATGTACAAAATTGTTTTATATTATAATATGTTATACTTTTAGTTTAATATATATATATCTATATTGTCATGATAAATATATTTTCTTTGTAAATTTTCATTTCAACTTCATTGTAATCAAGATCAAGCTATGAATTCTGTTCTTTGGTTGAAAAATTAGTACGATCAATATAATCAATATTAGCCAGATAAGATGTTCTGTTCTTATTATGTACTTATTCTTCATTTTCAAATTATAAGTAACATAAACAAGGTCACCGAGTTCTTGGTATTCCAATCGATTTTGTTTCTTTTTATAAATATATTAAAAACACTTCAACGCATTCATAATATTATACAGAAGTTGGTCAATCAAATAATTTAATAATAAGTTTCCTTAGGATTAGAGCACTTTTACCTAACAATTGCTACTACTCATATGTATTCTAAATTAAGAGTTATAATAAAAATATAAAATTGATATGTAAAGAATGAAACTAAAATTATGAAAAATTGTCTAACTATATTTGTTTTCATCATAAGTTCTCTCTTTATAGGTAGTCTAGCAAACTCTTTAAACCTTAATGATACAATATAATTTCATTTTTTTGCAATTGATTACTCATTATTAAAAAATTATATTTGCCAATCTCGTTTAAAAAGATCCATAATTGTTTTACAAACTCTATGCATACCATTATATATAAAACCCAAATATGGCTTCTTATCTGAGTCAAAAATCCTTAAAACTCGTACAAATGGAGTCACAATCTTCATAATAATCAAACAAACATCCTAAAATTTATTATCTAGAATAATAGTATGAATCTCTTTTCATTTCACACTTTTTTTTTGGCAACTTATAACTTAAAAATTGTTTATTTGTCTCTAATCTTTAAAGTATTCGTTTATGATTATAAATACTCTTTGAAGTTATAAACGTAATTGCAAATATAGAAGTAACAGGATCAACTCATTTTTCTTGCTTTCTTATCGAAGTAAAAAATATAATATAATTATATATAAAAATTTGTAATCTTAAACACACATGAAGAAAGATTAGAAATATGGTCTATGAAACTAATATAATTAAAATGAATTTATACAATAAGTAACACATAAAGACCAATTAATATACTTATACTTCGATTGTAGAAAGTAACTTTCTAAGACATAATTAGTTATGTTTTCTGTAATGAAGTTGACAATATTATTTTGGTTAAACTCACTTAATAATTTCATAAAATAATTTAAATAAAGTATGCACACCTTTTAACACATTAGAAGCATTAATAAACTTGATAGAAGATTTTCAAACATTATAATGAACTTAGAAATTAATTATGGTCTTAGTCCACCCATTTATCATTATAGTGCATTATATTGTTCGTCAATTAGATTTAGATGAATCTATAGTCAAATGATATTTTTTCCAAAATTTTAAGTCACATGAATCTTATAATAAGAGGATGCCTTAAATCTAAAGCGTATTATTGTTGTAATATCTATTGCCTTTTGAAATAAGGTGAATTTAAAGCATTCAAAGGAATATAAACATGATAGAACCATCTAGCCTAAGCCCTTTTACATTGTAAAACAACATCGTTATTATTCAAATTACTTTTTAAATTCAACCAAAAACTAGGAGTGGTTTTTAAAGGAAAAATAGGAATTTATGTAACGCTCCAATCATTCTTGAATGAAAATTATCCAAATTGTTCCCCAAATTATATCAGTAATTACCAAAATCCTCATTAGTGCCAAAGATGATGTTTGTTAGTCACATAATATTCTATACAAACATGACAATCCGAACTGTCACATTCAAATGTTTATACAATAAATAACTTTACTAAATTTAATATATTGGTCCTACTTAGATTCCACTCGTCAATTACGTGCACTGGGGTTATTGACAATTTCTCTATTTCCTTAGAAAAAATAGTGGTAAGGGTTGGGCTACCTACTTAGTAAAGGTAATTGATTATATCCTTAAAATCAAATAACTCAATATATATATAAATTAGTCAAATGAATAAAACATACATATAATGCTAAAATACACAAAATTACTTAGCATATCTAAACAATTAATAAGCATCCAAAATTTTATCATTAGCAATGATTAATACTAATATTATTTTATTACTATCATTTAAATTTTATCTCATTATTAATTAAATTGTCTAGGTCATGTTTATTCTAGTAGGCTTACATTTAAGGGGCTATCGACTCATCTCTACTTATCATAATCTCTCACTAAGTGGAACCGTAATTAGATGTATCAATATCAGTACAGAGTACCCCAATTTCTTAATCTATTTTGTGCTCTAGTAATAATCTAGTACCTTGCCATTGGCATAGGATATTTCCCAAGACTCAAGATATGACTCTTGGTATGACTCTCATAGCTAGCCATCGGCATAAGACATTCTCGAGACTCAGAATGCCCCAGTACCTACTCCACAGACAGATACCTAGCTATCACTCGCTCATATTTAAATAACTCATTAATTTATGACCATCGAATCTAACATATTCTAAGCAAGCCACATATTCACGATTTACCCGATTTATTCATAAGTTATTAAGCTAGTCTCTATTTCATGAACGTGATTTATTTACCTTAATATTTTTAATTATACATATGCACAGTAGAAAATTTTAATTAACAAATTTTTCACCGAATTATCAAGCGATACACCTCATAATATATAACAAAACATAAATACGAAATATTTTGTACATTTAATTATTTATGAAATAAATAAACATAAATCATATATTTTAGAAATCCATATATGTAATTATTAATCATTAATTTACTTATTGAATAATTCAAAATATGATTCACTATAAAATAATTTATTAATAAGAAAATTCAAAGTTTCGATAATCGTACACTATTCTAAGAGTACATTCTAACGTTATCCTTACATGAATTTCAAACTTAATTAATTGATAAGTCCAATCAACTCCGTACTCTGATCTTCGAACCTAGACATTACAAAATTCTACTGAACCTATTCAAGAAAAAAATTTCAACCCAATTACACTTAATAATCCAACATTATTCTCTTTTCCACTTTATTTTAAATTTTTTTAAAAAAATCCTCACTACCTAACCACCATAATTACTAAAATACCCTTAACTATTAAAGTCCTTTTTAACCCTCAATTGTTTTTATTATTACAAAATACCCTTCTAGGAATTAAATTCCAAATTTACCCTTAACTATTTACATTCCTACTTTTCCCTTAATAAAACTTAAATATTCATAAATTGTCTTCCTCTTCACCCTCTCCTCTTCTCCTTCCTCTCTTTTTTTTTTTCTCATTTTTCAACCACCTTTTCTCCATTTTATTTTTCCCATGACTTCAAATTATTGTTCGAAACAATCACAATATACTTTCTAACTATAAACTAGTTTAGGATGACTAAAACTCACAAATAAAAGGGATATAATTATTGCTGGAAATTTTTTTTACGTATGTGAAGTTCTATGTCTTTCTAAGGGATTTTTGGATTGTTAACCTCTACAATTTCGTCACAATTTGCTGCAAAACAAACAAAATGAGAGAATACGTAAGAAAAGTTTCACATGTAGGAGAAAGATGTTGTATTTAAAAACTTACCAATTGGAAAACAAATGGAGAGGAGGAAGAAGAAGACATCTTTTTCATTAGTTTCTAATTATCTGTTGTCTTCTTATTTATACTCCTTTGGTTTTAATTTGTTTTATAGGCTAGGTTGGTTTGTTAAGGTAGGACTCTTTTGTTTTCCTTTTGTGGGCTTTACAATCTATATGAGTAATAGTTTTTCTTTTTTCTTTATCTAATACTTGTCTTACTTTAACATCTTTAAAAAATACATCATAAGTTCACTTTATTTTTTATTTTTCCTTTTACTTATTGTTGCAAATAATTTCTAATCTTCTCACGTACATCAAATAATACTTTTTTTATTAGCAATATTAATCTTTGTATCAATAAGATATCTTTTTATTTTATAAATTCTTCTAGTTTTAAATATTTTTCTGTAAAATATACAATTATATTGAATGTTTTTATAAGATGTTTGATATGAAGAAAAATAACTCAATGTTAGATCAACTTTAACATGAATAGAGAATATTAAGTTCATGAAATATATTTTTGATAATTGAGTGTTATTTATTATAATTTCAACTTACAAAATACATGAAAGAATATATAACATAAACACGAAGAAAAAGAAAGTTTATTACAAGATGTTAGGACAAGGTAAAAATTTAAATAAATAGAACAAGGAAAGGGCAATCTTATGTATCAAATCAAGAAAAAATTGGACTTAATAAAAAAACCCATTTGTATAGATAATCAATTTTTTAATTAACGTATTTGGTCTTACAAAGTATCAAATTATTGTATATAGACAATCTACTAAAGAGAGGTGACTATGCATAAGGAAGCTACTTAACCAATAATTGTTGAATAAGGACTAAGAACTCATTGATGCACTTTAAATGATTTTATCATCAACTATCATAAAACTATAAATTATTTTCATATATTAATAGTCCAAATAGATGGAGAGGGGGAGAGAGAGAACATATGAAAACTGTTATTGTGCTTATGACTATTGTAACTAGTATAAAAAAGGTCAATGTGGTGAAATTCGACTTGAAGCTTAACAAATTAAACATCCTAATAAAATTGGCATTGATGCTACTTCAACTTGAGAAATCAAGTTTAATGATTTTATTATGTGGTTTTAATCTTTCAGGATTCTTCTTGCAATGGTGTGGATCGTAAACTAAGAACAATATTGACTAGTTGAGTGGGTTGTCGAAGCCCTCAAAATTAATTATGGTTTACTAAACTCTTGTAGTAGTTATAGAACCATGTTCAATCTCAAGAAAAGTAAAAACCTAATTTCTTAATTTCAACTGACAAAACAAAATTTGAGGGGGGGGGGTTATGGTATGTGATTAGTTAACTAACAAACTAAATTTAATAAGGAATCAAAATTAACCAACTAAGTATTAAAATGAGAAATTCAATTGTACTTAATTCCGATTTAAGTGAAGGATCTCATCTAATTATAACTTTGATTATTGGGCCAAAAAGAATTAATATTTACAAATCAAATCAAAACTTACCATTAATTGATTAGGTATGATAACATTCCATATCAATTAAATGATAATAATAATCTTAATGAAAAATAAAATAGCTATAATTATTCAAATTAGTTATTTCTCTTAAGTTAAATATGCAAATTTATAAATAACCTGTTTGCTACTTGTATTAATCATTCCTGACATTTTTGGAACATTGAACTCATTATAACAATAGAATAATCAAATAATAAATTAATTTTAATTAATCATAAAATAAAGAGCAAGAAACAAAAAAAAAACTTAAATCAAAATAGAATCTAGATTTAGAACTAAACCTCCCAAAGTTACAACTAAGGTTTTGATTCCCTTTGAATTAGAAAATTCAACACATGGCTATAGCTCCACCACCAAAGATAGAAGAAAGAAGACAAAAGAAAGAAAAAAGGAAATTATGAAGAGAGTGTGTGTAACATTCTCCTCTCCTTTTCCAACCCAAAAACTCCCTTATGTCAATATTCTAGAGAATATCTTTAAAAAAAATCAAAATCGCCACATAATATGGCTGAGAGTAAGTCTCTTAATTGAGCTAAACTTTTTAGAGTTAATCTGGCTTCCACCACCAAGATAGAATAAAGGAGACAAAAGACAAAACAAAATTATGAAGAGAGTGCGTGTAAAGTTCTCCTCGTCTTATCCTTCCTAAGAAATCCCTTATTTCAATATTCCAAAGATTATATTTTAAACAAATCAAAATCTCTACATAATAGGGCTAGGAATAAGTCTCCTAATTGAACTGACCTTCTTAGAGTGAATCTGGCTGTAGGTGCGATCTCGTCTTATCCACTTTAGCAATCTATAATTTTTTTCAAAATTCATGACTTTGATAAATAATGTTCTAATTAGATGTTTCAAACCAAATTTTATTTAATCTCCACTTATCATCACCTAAAAGAAAACAAATATTAATTTTATCTATTAAACACCAAAATCATTATAAAACAAAAGAGATAAGTCTAATTAATATAACCAAATCACATCTTATTAAATTCTCCCACACCATACTCATACTTGTCCTTAAGTATACATTAATTCAAGACATTAATCATCCTTTTAACAGCCCCTTATCCGTTTTTATATTATCCATAAATGTCCTAAAAGTTAGTATGTATTAAAAGTTTAAGATAAATAGCAATCAAAAGAACAAGCACTCTTAGGAAAAATTTTTAGAATGAAAACATGGCATCTTATCAACTTCATCGAAATAAAATGAAACAAGATTTGATACTCTCTCATAGATTTCACTCTATACACTCACAGTGTTTAAGGTTCATTAAGCTCTCAAATCAAAATATAACAAGTTATTTTTATAAACTTATTCATGAATCATATCTCTAGCACTAACAAAAATGCATTTAATGCTTAAATTAGAGAGACTTGATAAGGTTTGTAATGTGACTTATGCAAAGGTATGGCAAAAGGAAGTTTTTAGGTTAAAAAATTAAATAAAATCATACAAACTTATCCACACAATTTTTAACTTAAGTTAATTCAAAAATAGACTTGATTTAAATAACATCCTTCAATCAACTCATCATTTTTTTTCTTTTTCTTTCCTTTTTTTATTTTTTTAATTTTTTTGAACAAAACACATCAAAAAGAATTTTTTTCTTTTTTTACTATACTTCTCCCACATTATATAAAAACTGAAAAATCAAAATAATGCAACTTGAATCAACTGGTTTACTTTTTATGCAGATAGTCAAAATCCTATGTAAATAAGCTTTACATAATTCCTTCAATTTAAAGGGCTCAAAATTATTATGGAAATTAAAAAGAGAAAGGACAAAAGTGGCTTGTAACAAGATTAATATGCAAGAAAAGAAAGAACAAGGCTGAAATTGGTTCTCTAGGGGTAAAAATTTAGATAGGCTTTTCTAGGTAAAAAAGTGGTTATACCTAGGTGCCTCTGTCATCCCCTTGCACAAATTCACTAAAGATGTGGTCTCAAAATGTATACAAGAGCATGTTCTAGTATAAACAAGCCATTTTTGATAACATACATTAAAGAAAAATGCATAAGTACAAATATGAGGAATTGCTCTTAGGCTTGATCATGCATGTTTCAAAATGCATCAAGTCTTGCATATTTTCATTAAGTAAAATCAATAAGATACTTAAAATAATTTAATGATCAATTGTAAAGAAAGATAGAGAAGCAAGCATTTAATATTATTCCAATAATCAGTAGTAGTTCAATGCATAATTGCGATAACTTACTAACAATATATGTAATATTGAGGCAAGTGAGGCACCAATATTGGATACTACCAACAATTGTTTTGTATTTAGAGGGATATATTTATGGAGAGCTAGAATAAGCTCTAAGTGTAAGCTTAGTGGCAAGTGGATGGTGATAGGTATGGTCCCAATCATATTTGTATGAGTGAGGAGATCTGTGATAAACTTCCCTTGAGAGAAAAGTAAACTATTGGAAGTTATAGTAACTTCAACACAAAGAAAGCAGTTCAAATTACCAAGATATTTAATGGAAAATCTTTAGAAAGAAAGTTTAATAAACCATTAAATTGTAGTGGCATTACATCCAGTAATATTTATATCATCAACATATATAATCAGATAGATCAAAGTACCATTGTTATTGAGGATAAAATGTTATTTATATGTATAAGAGTTGGTAAACGTCTATGTTATAAAAAAATTTCATAGCTATAAAGTTATCTATATTCTCAAACAAGAATTAAAGGCTTGGTACCATGAGCTATGAAATTTAAACAACTTTCATATATAGTTTTTCACAATAATAGTAAACAAGTTTCGAAACGCCTCAACTTCCTACAACCACCTCTAAAATGCTGCTCTCCCTATGGAACCCAAAAAATCTGAAATACTCTCCTATCCTAGACCCGAAAACATTTTTCATAAAACCTAAGAACCACCCTCTTTCCTTCTTACCAACACTGACTTCCCTGCACTAACCCCTAAAATTACCACAAAAATAACTCCAGAAAAACACCAACCTAGGAAAGCAATCAAGAGAACTACATATATCTTAGTTGTCGGAGACTTAGGGAACTTGAGCAAACTTATATACGTGGAATTTGAAGAGGGTAAGCCAATCCAGGCACCGCTGGATGTACTACAACAAGGTGTCAGTAAATGGCACTCTTCACTTGTAGATTTTTTTTTTGAAAAAACTGCTGCGTTTTTCCACTAGTGTAACGATGGGCCAACGCAGCTTGGAAAAACAGGGGTCTGGAGAACATAATGGTGAACGAAGACAAGATTTTCATCTTCAAGTTCAACTCAGAAGAGAACGCACAAAAGGTGCATGATGTTGGGCCTTGACATGTGATGGGGCACCTAATCCTCATCAAAAGATGGCAATCGGGTGTCTCTTTGGATAGAAGTAAGTTAGAATCAATCCATTTATGGATCAATATACATAGAGTGCCTCTATAATACTGGTCAGCCGAAGGATTAAGCTACATTGCTAGCAAAGTTGGTAAACCTTTGAGACTTGATGAAAACACAGCTCTAATGAAAAGGATAGGCTTTGCAAGGGTTTGTGTTGATGTTGATATTACGAAAAAACTCCCAGAAAAACTTAAAATCATGAAACTTATGGAGAATGGAGAATTGGAAGAAGACACAATACAGATCTCATACATGTGGAGACCTAAGGCCAAAGCAAAAAAGCAAGTTTTGAGGAAAAAAGAAGTGCTAGTAGGGAATGAGACTGGGAAGGAAATACCAGAAGCTATGGAGGGTAACCATGCTACATAATCTGGTACTAACAGTGAGTAGTTGGGCACTCAAGCTGAACAATCTGGTACTAACAATGTGCAGGTGGGCTCTCAAGTTGAACAAACTGGATCGAATAACGACCAACAAGAACTAAGTAAGACCTTGGATGATATTCAGTCAGAGAAAGATCAATGTCTCGTAGACCAGAAGGAACAAGATAGGTTTGAGGAGGTTATTAGCCTATTAGCTAAAGGGTAGTAGGAGAATTAGGGGCTAGAACAGGGGACATGAACAACAATGGAGAGCACTCTAGTAGCGGAAAAGAGTGAAGCATCTGACTCTAAAAATGACATAGAAATTGCTTCTACTGGAATAAGTCGTAGAACTAGAAGGAAAAGGTCTGGGAAGAAGAATAAATAATAAAGTTAGTAGCATGGAATATAAGAGGGCTAAACAACCTCAATAAACAGCTAGTTGTCAAGGAGTTTATCGAGAGCAATAAGCTAGATTTTGTTGGTTTCTTAGAAACCAAAATAAAGAGGATTGGAAGGTAGTTACTAGTCATAACTATCATATAAATGTCATGGTGGTGATCGGATATAACCCTCAGAAGGTGGTGATATACAGTAAGTTTGAAAATTTGACTCATTCATTGTGTCTTGCTACTTAAAGAAGTTAATCTAGAAATTGCAGTCACTATCATATATGCAGCTAATCATAAATTTCAAAGGCAAGATGTATGGAGGGAACTCGGTAGCCTTTGTAAAAGCATAAAAGTCCCCTTAGACAGTATTAAGGGACTTTAACTGTACGCTAAAAATGAGTGAAACAAAGGTAGGACAAAGATGGTAACCTCAGGACTGTAGAGAATTGCAAGAAATGACAGCAAACTTTGGACTATTTGACCTGAAATGGTATGGAGTCGAGTACACTTGGAG
>JAOQMM010000171.1:2997125-3009119 GCA_027563515.1 Erythroxylum platyclados | reverse complement strand
TCTTGACCATCATTATCTCTTGCAGTACCATTAAGGGGTTGTCCGAGACTTGCCTCGTAACCCTTTTTAAAGTACCTGGCCCCAATCAGCTTCCTGTTTCCAATGACATTTATTGTTCATCAGAAGCAATGGCATGAAATATGAATGCATTCTTCACACTGGTATATGACACAGAAGCCTAAATGTAGATAGAATATGAACAGTTCAACGAAACAGCTATTTGCAAAGAGGTTCTACTTTAATTTACAACAAGAGTTGTAGAAAACCTGTTGCATTTTACTCCATCTTCTGTTTCACAGTATCCTTTCCACCTTGATGGAATTGGTCCTATCCCTTCATCACTGAAACTCTTTGATTCAGGCCAAACACCTACCATGAACCATTGCAACGTCGTCAAGTGAACATATTTAGAAAAGGGACCCATTAATTATTGTTGTTATCAGCAACAGACTAAAGCAGAGCTACAATGGCTGTCAGCATAAAGGAGCTCGGGCACTTTTCCATTATCTCTTTAATAGTAGAGCCCACTAATTCAAAGTCGATCTCTTTCAATATATGAAAGCAATCTCTGGGATTATGTGCAGTAACATCTCAACTTAAGCTTGTTGGAAAATTCAAACCATGAAACTTCAGATCCTAATGTTTATGGTGCTAATCATAATACCTGAGTCAAGGTGTCCAATGATTACATCTTCCCCAAATCTTCCTTTGGTCCATAAATTATCAGCTGGAATCTTTCCATTTTTATTTTCCAGTCCGAGAAACTGCCATGACCTTGTGGTTTGCAACTCGTTTTCCTCACTCGGGAAGACAGATACAACCTCCGGATGCTCTATATTGAAGGTTCGAAATTTCAGTGAGGATTAATCCAAAAGATGAGGAAATGAAAAAGATTGCAATCTGTAGTATTCTCTCACTGTAGATTTTAGCTGCTGCTTCTTCTTCAAGAATGGCAGCAAAGCCATTGATAGAGTGGGTATACGAGTAAATTATTGCTTTTTTGGCCTTCTCCTTGCTGTTGAAACAGACCATCCCATTATTAGAGCTTGAATTAAACAAGGAACTATGGTAGATTAGAAGCAAGTTTTAACTAAATTGAATAATAGCGCCATCGTAACCTGGTCATATAAGTGGCCAAGAGCTCATAGTGATAGTCGGTCCTCTTACTGACGTCCAAGACAGTAGGTTCATATCCATGTGGATGGGATCCTAGGTAGACTATGTAAGGCTAGAACATCACAAGAAACACAACCATCAAGTTAGTTAATAGCTAAAGTATGTCAGCATTCTTGCACATGAACACTAAGCAAAGAAACAGTGTTGATACGATTGGTAACACAAGGGAAGACTGCGAAAGTAAATACATTTGCATACCCTTTTCACTGCTAGTGCAGGACTCTGGAAAACGGATAAAAGCAAGAACAGTAGAAACAAAATAGGAACTTCACGAATCGCCATGTTTCAAAGTTTTGGTGTCCCTCCAAGAAATCTGAAACCAACGCATAGACTCCTCGCCATTATGTAGGAAGTTGAGCTCTATGCCTTTATTGTAGGTAGCTGGATTTGAAACTAGCTGATTACCAAAACTTAGCCAACCGTTTATTAACTTTACATCAAGATAAGATCATAGCTTTTTACACCAAAGAGGCTTTAACAGTTTTAGCATAATTAAAGGGAGAGTGCTGTCTCCAAGTCTTTAAAGGAAGAAGATCTTTCAAAGTTTGATGGGTCCATAGACTTTCAACCTCATCTATATAATGTCTCACTGCAACTACACGCCATCCGATGTCGAAACATGGCATCCCATTTACTACAGCTTGAATTAAATAAGGAAAAATAGGATAGATCATAAACAAATTCTTAATTAAAATAGGAGCATTCCTGGCTTTTTATCCTTGTGTTAAGGAAAAGAGGGACCATTTATTCTCTTTTTAAAATATATATTGAAAATAGAGATGATATTTAATTTTAGTTTGATAATTGGTCCCTCTTAGTCCTTTATTTATAATTGAAATCTAATCTCTTGTAACCAGAAATCTAACTCATACTAATTCTCCACAATTATTGATTAGCGTTCTTGGCTAGCCATTAAAAGAAGCATGTACAGATTGCTTTCTTATCTTCCAATCTATTTACCTAACTACCTTTTGAAGAATAAAGTTATCTAAAATTCCAGAAGTAATAGGGAATTCTCCAATTCCTCATGTCTAGAAGCTATTAGACCTCATCTTCCTTATGCTCCTTGGTGTAACATTATTTGCAAAGGATCATTGATACCCAAAGTCTCCTTCACCACATAGTTAGATTGCAGAGGTAAATTGAAAACAAAAGACAGACTCAAAATTTCAATTGATCAGGTTTGCTGCCTTTATAATTTGGTTTGTGAGACTACCTCTCATCTTTTCTTTCAATGTGGCTACTCTTCTTCCATTTGAGTTAGAATGCTTCATTACTTGAACTTGGATTGTCCCCACAATAAGTTAAATGAAATCCTAATTTGGGCTGATAATCAATACAAAAACGGGGAAAGATCATATATGCTTAAGTCTTTATCTCAATTTCACTATATGTTTCATTTGGAAGGAAAAGTTAAAGATTTTTAGGAATTTTAAATCTGATAAATATGTTCTTACTCATAGAGTGAGTTGTTAGATCAGAGAAATTATATTTATTATCTCTAAGTAGTCTCATTATTCAACATGTAATGCTAATTTTGTTATATTTTTAGTACCTTTTGTCTCATTAACAACTCTGCATTGGAATCAGTTTCTAACTGTCCTTTAAGACATGTGAATAAAATTATTTCTTTCTTAAATAAAAAAAGAACAATTATCCATCGTAACCTGTTTATACAAGTAGCCGAAAGCTCGTAGTAAGGTACTTAATGTAAGAGTGGAACATTCGATGTAGATAAACTATATTATGTCAGCATACTTACGCATGTATACTGACCAAAGAAACAGTTGATGCTTGACAGTACAAGCAAATACTGAAAAAAGCTGATATATTTGCATTCCCTTCTCAAGGATACTGCAGGATTCTGGAAATAAAAGACAGGTAAGATATACTAGAAGCTCCAATTTTTGCTGCCTCTGCAAAAATCGTGGATGAAAGGCATACACGTCTTAGGTACTTCCCAAATCAATGAATGGCTTGTAGCCATTAAATGTAAGATTTAAAATCAATGAATTCCTTGTCTGTTGACTTTATTTTCTATTTTCTATTTTAGTTTCTTTTTAATTTTTTAATTTATAAAAATAGTAAAAATATTTTATTTTTAAAATATTTTATTTTTATTTTTCTCGATTAAATATTAATCAAATACATACTATTTAATTATTTAATATTAATTGATAATAAAAGTTATGACTAATTTAATTTAATTATTCAAATTATTTTAATTTTATAAATAGTTTAAATTTTCAGAATTTTAATTAGCTGTTTAATAAATAATTTTACATATTATATGTTTTACTATTGAATCACAATGTCTTATTTTCTCTAATATATGTGACAGTATTTTTAAAAAATTTTCATTTATCTATGTTACTAAATATTTGACAAACAATGGTCAAGATTTGGATTAAACTTGTATTAATAAAAGTAATTAAGAAAATATGAGGCCAAAATATATAATTAATAAAATTATAATTTTTATTTTAAAAAAACTTGAAGCATCCGCTAAAGTAAAGCGTTAAAAGCTCTGTACAATACTTTCTTATCTAGAAAAACATGTGTCTAATTATTAGCTAAAAAATTGTACAATACTTTCTTATTCTTTCAATTATAGTTATAATAAAATGGTTAGTCCAAATCGTCACTGGATCAACATGACTACTAATCAACTCTTGTTTAATTATTTTCAAATCTTAAGATTGAAACAAGATTATTAGTTACGATTAGGTTAATTTAAGCTTAGGTTGTTACACAGAACATTAGAGTAGGTCCTCACCAATACAATGTTAGACAAGGACTAGCCAAATAAAAGTTGGTGGACCTATATTATCCAAAGATAACAAGGACATAAAAAGAAGTTTATGGTCCTATATTATCCAAAGATGACGAGGACATGAAATGACATCGATAATAAAGCAATAGACAAGTTGACAATCTTTTTAGTTACAAGGATATAACAAAAAATACTCGGGAATAATTGATAAAATTTATCTTTTATGATCAGAAGGTCACAATTTTGATATACGAAAATGACCTCTTTGTAAAATATAAAAAGAAGTCTGCATATAATTGATAGCTTTCTCTCAACTATTACAGGAGCCTTGTGTATTGGAGTTTATCAATAATAGTAAAAAGGAATGACATTTTGTACTAAAGTTTTTTTATTCTAATTATGACTTTTCATATGAGGATGAATGTCAAAAATGAAATGAGAGGTTAAGGATTTTATAAGCTTATAAATAGTATTATTGATAAATATTTAATTAATTATTTTTAACCATGTAACTCTCTTAAATTCAAAAGTTAACATAAAAATGATGTTGGTATCCTTATTCTTTCGTTTCAAAACAAGAATTGTATTATGCATTCAAATCACATAATCGGAAAAGTTCAAGTTAAAAGCCTTAATTATATATTATAACATGGTAAGAAAGTTTAATATATTACTTACAACATGGTAACAAATTTTAATTTATATCAATATTTTTTTCTCCAACTCATTTCGTAATTTTCAAAACAACTTATTTGATATATGCAATTAATAAATTATTACATACTTTTGAAAATTTACTACTAAAACTTTGCATCTATCTCTTATACCTTGAATATTATAACCAATGATTAAAAAACTCAACTAGTTTGATCGATACGATCATAAAAATTTTGATCCATTTAATTTTTTTGGTTCTATTTTAAATTTTTTATTCGATTTATTTTAATAAATCTTGTTATTAAAAATAAATTAATTTATTAATTAATAAGTTAATTTTTGTAAATTAATAAATTATTATAAATTAAAATTAATTAATTAATTTTTATATAACAACGGTTTTTCAAATGATTAAAAGAACACAATTACTTGCTTTAGTTACATTTGAGGCGGCGTACGCTTTTCAACATCCATGTGCATGTCGGCTTCCGCGATATTTCCTTGCGGGGCAATGAATAAAAGAAAAAGCATTCACTGCTGAAACTGTGGGTTCCTTTCTATTATTAGTCTCTGTTGATCCACAAATTATTGGCTTCTTTTTTTGACCAACCACCGGTTTGCTGTCATGATTAGAGGTTGACAGAAGGAGCATATTACTTTATAGATCTTTCTTTTTCAATACCATCTAAACTATATATGCTTCTTTAACGTATCTCAATACATGATAACAATTCAAATTCAAGCTTTCCATGTGGTCTATATATAGACAAGTGAACGTATATTTACAAAGATTCTCTACTATATGGTTGTGTTTTTTTTTTATGGCAAGCTAACATAAATAAGTGTAAAACTATTATCTTTAAGAAATTCTTAAGAATTAAAGAAAAATAAATCCTATAGATAAATGATTTAAAAATTTAATTAGATCTGAAATTTTAAACCGTTAAATTTTTCAGTTTGATTGTCAACTTTCAGATTCGATTTACTTTAATAACTCTGTTTGTAAAAAATGTATCAGTTTAATTAATCAGTTAATTTTTATAATTAATAAGTTCTTATAAACTAAAATTAATTCATTAATTTTATTTAACAATCTCTTTTTTAATTAAACTTTAAATTTGTCGAAAAATAAAGACAATCTCTTTCAATCATATTTAAAATTTTTATTTTATTATAAAATTCTAATATTCGTTGAACCTTGAAAACCTTTGGTCTTTTGTCTTTTTACTTTAATTACTCTAGATAGTAATATAACCAAATTCTAAATTATAGATAAAGTTAATACGAGAATTCATAGGAAAAGTGATGAATTTCGTTGGAAACATCAACATTAATTATGTAGTAATGAATAAGAATATCGAAAAAATACGGCATAAAAATGAAAAGATATCATCAAGAGAAAATTCAGGGGCGAACAAAAGAAAATGTATAAGCTTTTTGTCAAAGCTCATTGAAAAAGAATCAACAAAAAACCACTAGTGAAGGGCTGTGCACCGACATGATTATAAAAAAAGGGGTTTTTTTTTTTTTAGTTTATAAGGGTCTATCACTTTTCGGACACCCAATAAAGACCGGGCTAATTCTAAGATCTAATATTATAGAAACTCTCTGCTTGGATCTTTTCCACGTGTATTTTATGCCTTTGCTGTCCTTTTTTTTTTTTCCGGGCGACTTCGGCACCCACATTTAACGGTGTTTATTAATATATTTTTCTCATTTTAAAAAACACAACTTCAAGATTAGAAAAGAAATTTACTACAATTAAGAATTTATGATGTTTTCTCCAATTAAAAGAATCTATCCTCTTATAAAATCTATGTTATTTTAACAGGGACAAGATTAGAATTAAAAGAATTAACCTTAAGGAAACACATAAATTGTAATTAACTTTAGGAGTATACCAAATGAGAAAACTTAAACCGTCAAAATACTCTTTTTATTGAAAAAATATTAGAAATAAAAAATAGAAAATGCAATATAAAACAAAACATATTACCAAAATTTCAATAACTTACAAGCAATAATAAAATATTTTTAAAAAATATATGTTACCATGATATGTATAAATTCTTGCCTAATAATAACACCAAAAATGATGATTGAAAAATTGGTCGCTCTATACAAATTCTTTAACAAAGATGAAACTATGGTTAAGAGTATATTAAATAAAAAATTAAAAGTTTGAATTAACAATTAATACATTAATATCGATTTTAAATTTGCTTATAATTATGAACTTGAATAGAAATGACTACCTTTTATTACAATTTTGTATAATGAAGATGTAGAAATAGAACTCCGTCAAAAGGGGCACAAGTAAGCTCGACCTTAAGCAAGGACAAGAAGGATACATGTCTAGAATCCATTTTCATGAAGAATAAAATAGGTAATAAAAATGACATCTATTTGTCTCATTTTGTTCTTTATGAAGATTAAGAACTTACTCCTAACATTCATAAAGAACAACAAAAAGAGCTAAATAAGGGCCTCTTTTTTTACTTTACTCAAGACCTATTAAATGTCAGGAATAACCCTGTGCACAAGAATAACAAAAACTCAAGGTACGTGACATTATTATACATCATAAATTAAGAAAAACTCTTCTTGCAATGACTCCTAAGTTAAATAATTATTTCTTTTTTCTTTAGACAATTTGTAGTTATAATAGTATGAATACTTCTTATTTAAGAACGACTACAAGAATATATACTATACGAACTTAATAAAAATAAAGAAGTATTTTATATGAGTTTGGTTTCCATTTTAAATTCAATTAAAACAAGAAAAAGTGTAATTTATCCTGCCCTAATCAGCATTTCTAGTGGAAGTAGTATATATATATATATATGTTGTTCAGACGTCACTTTCCAACAGTATGCATGAGGATGAGATCTTCTGCCCATAACCCAATTCCAACCAAGTTCTACAAGATGACCTAGAAAGAGATCTACTGAGAAACGAACTTATTCCCCGCTAATGTTTCCGAATAAAACTTTTCTCTAAATTACATTCTTGAATTTTTAAAAAAAGTTTTGAATTGTTTTCATTAGCTCATCACAAACTACGGAATTTGTAAGGTCTATTTCAAGCCTTATCACGCTTGTATGATAGCCGTATAACACATCCATGTATACTGGACGAGGTCTTCTATGGCCATAACTCATAAGTTCGTGCTTATCCAAGTTAGAGACAGATCAGTGTAGCAAAAAGGACAAAAACGTATTATGGAGGTCGTAAATGATAACCTAAAGAAAACAAACAGCAGAGAATCGTGTGTGTTCAAACATATCAGTTATCAGACTCGCAAATACGACAAAAATTATTGAGGTCGACCTCAATGCCCGAAGGCCGAAGAGACTGGATTCCTTGCAAAATGGATAGCGCACCAAATTCATTTGCAATATTTTTGTTTTGTCCAACTTCTAATATTTACAATAAAATACAACCTGATTTTTAATGTTTTGAATCGTTTAAAATAAATTATAGCATTTTAAAACGCTTAGAACAGATAAAAAAATTAATTAAAAAATGAGTCCAACTATCATGTAATAACAGGATGCTATTTGTACATTTCAATCAATGAATTTCACTTATTAGGTGACAACAAGACTTATATATATTTTTTAATTATTTAAAAAAAAAAATATCATGTCAGTATTAAAGTAACGTTTAATTGACATAAAGTTAACTTCATTAAATTTTCCATCTATTTAAAGTATGTTTTGAATATTTTGAAAATATTGAAGTTCAATTTGAAAGCTTCAAAACGTTAAGATTTGTTCTGTACTTTGTTGCAAACTTTGAGATTTAAAATAGACTTTTAATCTTTTTGTTCTCAATTAAAACGTTTCTACACATTGGTATTAAAACATACATTTATTTAGATTTTCTATAATCAAATTTTGTTTTGGATATATTTTATAGAGCATGATTAGCAATACAAAATGGTTATTGATATTTTCTTAACAATATAACATTGCATAATAAAATATCGAGATAATATTTTCAATGTGAAATATTTAGATATTAATCATTTATAATAAATAAAATAAAATAAAATAGATAAAAGTTGAGTATTGAATGAAAATATTACATTAGTATAGTTTGCGAAGTGTTTAAGAGGCCTAGTGGGAGGAAGTAAGAGGCCCTCCATCTCATGGGCTTCCACCAGATGCCATACGATGCGAGACCAAAGAGTTTTGCATTTTAAGAGAGAATGTAAAAAGACACCAGCAATCTTTTTATTGTTTCACGGGTTCTGCGTCGGGTCAGGTTTGAGTTGAATTCATGGGTTGGATAGCCCGTGACCTGGCCCTGGCCCTGTCTTGTATTTTTTTAAAAAAAATTTCTGCTAAAATGATGTTTTTGATAAAGCGATATCATTTTGTACTTTTCCGTTGAGTCAAGTAATCTTGGCCCGTAACCAGTTTGTAGCCTGGTCAACTCCGGCCAAAGTCATGTCGGACCATATTTGTCATTCTTAATTATTCTTTTTAAATTTTTATCTATTTCAAAAGCTTCGTGGGAAGTTTTCATTTTTATCCGAATTTTTTTGAAATTTCTCAATTGATTTCTCGGTTAAAAATACTAATAAAGCATATACATATTTTATCAGTTATTAATAATATATTTATTAATTTAAATAATAATAAACTAAATATTTTATCTTTTATGTAATAATAGTAATAAATAATATATAAATTTCTCATTTTTATTTACAATACATATTTTATAAATATTAATAATTAATTTGTTGATATTCTAATAATTATTAATAAAGTTATAACATTTTTATTATTTTATTGATTTATTATTTTTATATATTATTACTTGCATAAAAATAAATAAATAATTAATATATAATGTTAAAATTTTATTAATAATTGATAAATATTCATATATTATTAATAATTATTAATATATTAAATAATTTCTAAAATTATATTAAATTAAGTCTTTTTATTGATTTTTTATTTTTTTATATGATAATAATATTAACTAAAATGATTACAATTAGTAGGTTATAATGATTTATAATTATGCAATAATAACTTAATTTTATATAATATTCATAATAATTATATATTAATTATATCGTTAACTAATTTTTTACTCATTTTCATTACAAATATTTATTTATATATTTGCAAAAATATGAATTTATGAATGATTTATTAATATTTAGGACTAAAATTGAGGACAATGCCTCGATAAAAATTAAAAAAATATTTAAATTTTTCACTAAATCTAGCTAGGAATGACATTAGATCAAGCTAGTCTAAAAATTTTAATTCGGACTTGGATTCTACCTGTAGTTCAACCAAGCTTGAATCTAAGTCCGATCCAGTCGAATAGGCACAAAAATTATTAATTTTTTAATTTATATTAATAAAGTGAAAAATGGTTTTTAAATCAAATTTAAATTTTTTTTATCGTCTATTTTTTATAAAATTATTTCATCTTTTGGCCAAATGAATTTGATTTGGAATTAGATATAAAATCCCAATATTATTAGTCCTTGAATAGCCAAAAAAATTTCAATATAAAACCATTAAATAAATTAATAAAGAACAATTTCAATAATATTTAATATAATCCAAAACATGTATGTAAATATAGATTTGATATAATTTTCATAGCAAAATTATAAAATAAGTTAAAATAAGATTTATCAACATTCAAATTAATTTTAAATTAAAATGATATAAAATAACACCTTTTTAAAATAAAACTAACGTGCATGTTTCATAATTACGTGCTTAAATATAGGAGCCAAGATTTATTAATATTTATGCTGCTATTCAAAAATAAAGACTTAGAAAGAAAATAACAATCACCAAATTATAAATTAATTATGAAACAAGAGTTTATAAATTTAATTAAAAGATACGCCTATGCAAAAAGTATTATAGTACTATTATCAATATTTTGGTGTTATCGATAATAAAAAAAACTTATTCTTAAACTCTACTTTTTAGTGTTTGGTATTTTTTAACTTTGCTTTCTTTCTAGCATTTCTTATACTTTAGACTTTACTTTTTTCTATTCTTTTTCTTTTTCTTCAAAGTTTTCTTCAACAGACTTCAAACTCTTATAACTCTTACTTCTTGACGATCGAAAATCTCTTCTGGAAAATCACTCTCCTTCTGTTTCAACTCTGGAATCCATATCCTCTGCTAAACTAGTAAATGTCTTCCTCATTCTCAAGACAACATATACTTCTTCTTTATTACCTTTAAAATTCTTTTCATATATTTTTGACTTTTTAATGAATTTATTGTTTTTTATTCTTTTCAAGTCTCACACGACTAACTAATAAAAATATATATTCAAAATATATATCCTTTGTTTATTTCTTTATATTTTAATTAAAAATTTTATATTAAATTATTATTGTTAAAAAATCAATTGCTATTTTTATACTTAAAAAATACCAAATTTGTTTCACTAATAAATTATAGTTATCAAAATTCAGGTTGTTTATTTATCTCTTTATACTTAAATTGAAAATTTTTAAATGATTATTGTTAAAAACTAATAATTATTTTTATCATGAATTTGTTTAATAAATTGAATTATTAATTAGTATATATAAGGAATTTTGCTTAAGTTAATTTAATAATGTGTTAAAAATATTTAAACTATAAAGAAGTATATTTAAAGAATATTAAAAAAAGAGTCATTTTGGAGTGTTACAAAAGATTCTCGCGGATTCCTTCTCTCTAGCTGTTGTTACCTTTTTATCCTTGATTCTTTCCCTTTTTATTTTTTTTCCTGCCTCTAGTATTCGTTACCTCTTTGGTCCAATCGACAGCTTCTCAATGCCACCCTTGTTGGGGTTTCTACCTAGTTGGAGGGCCTCCTACAGGCTGAGATCATAAAGGTTGGGGAGTCTTCTGGTGCTAAGGATGATTTCTCGATGCTCTCAAGAGAAAATCTCCCCTGTAAGCCTTCAATTCTCAACATCGTTAACAACTCTGAAACAATTATAAGAGATAAGGAAGCAGTTGAAGCTTCTCACCTTTCTGGAGCTTAGAAGAAGAAGCTATTTACTCAGCCTAGAAAAGTCTCCCTCAAGCACATTTAAAATATAATAAGTGAAGGTATTGTCACTTCACTGATTGAACTCCTTAATGCAGGTGCTCAGGAGTGGTCTTCAGCTTTAATCGAGTTCCTTTGGAGTAAGAGACCAGCCTTCCATATCATGAATCGCTTAGCCATAATGTAGTCTGGCATTATAACGAAAAGAAATCACTCAATATCGTCTGGGTCACTGTCGACGAAGGGGATGGCGACCGCATTCAAGCCAGCCCAGAAAACCTCCCACATGGCCACAGTCCGCATCTGAACACCATCATTCCAGAACAAGTATGCTGCAAGCAGCCGTA
>JAOQMM010000171.1:2982734-2994486 GCA_027563515.1 Erythroxylum platyclados | reverse complement strand
ATATTTCCTAATATAACAGTCCTCATTTGGAACACTAGAGGGCTTAATGACCCTCTTAAAAGGGCTATGGTAAAGGAGGTAGCCAAAGAAAAGCAAGCTTATTTTATGGGTCTACTTGAGACCAAAATTAAGGAACCTCATTTAATTAGTTGTAAAAAAAATTTGGGTGCTTAATGGAAGTCTTTCTGTAACCATCAATCCTCCTATAATGGGAGAATCATTTGCTTTTACAATTCTGATATGATGGAAGCTCAAAAGATTGAAGAAAGTGACCAATATATCCATCTTAGCTATCACTTAGGAGGTCAATGCACTAAATTTGCTCTTACTTTTAATCTATGAGGTTAATTTTAGCTTTCAGAGAAGCAAATTATGGATTGATCTGAGCAGACTTCAAACTACCATTTCAACGCCCATATTAGTAGCTAGGGATTTCAATTGTACTCTCAGCTTAAAGGAGGTGGAAGGGGAGAAGAATATAGGCTAGGAGACATCACAAACCTTCTAAATTGTGTGGATTTGATGGATCTAAGCTCAATTGGTTAGCTCTACACCTAGTAAAATAAGCGACAAGGTAGCCTGCACATTAGGAAAAAACTTGATAGGACTCTAGTGAACACAGCATGGGTTCAACAATTTTCACACTCCTAAATGCATTTTGGAGAAATTTTATTCTCTAATCATTCCTATATGCTGACTCAAAACTTATCAGAATCTAGGCACTTTGGTGCTCCATTTAGATTCTTCAATGGAGTTACACAAATGGAGGGCTTCTCAGAATTAATTAGCATATGCTAGAGACAAGAAGTGAAGGGGTGTAAAGCATATCAATTCATGCAGAAATTAAAAATTGTCAAAGCCGCTGTCAAAGGATTTACGTGTCAACACTCTCATGACCTCAATATGCTTAAGGGGAAGCTGAAACTAGCCCAAGAAAATTGTTACAACTCACCTCATAACTCAGATTTGAGATGCACAGAGTTGAAATTGCTTACCGAATATCAAGAGGTTCTGAACCTTCACAATTTGATTCTCAAGCAAAAAGAAAGACTTAATTGGTTGAGGGATGGGGACTTGAATACAAAATTCTTCCACTCCACACTAACTTCCAACCGAAACAAGAATAGAATAGTTGAATTGTGAGACAACAAGGGTAATGTGTATTCAAATCAGGAAAACCTTCAAGAGCTAGTAAGGAGTTTTTTTTTGTTCAACTGATGGGATTTGAGCATAATGAGCTACCCACCTACAACATGACAAAAATTATGGAAGGTTATGTTCGACAAGAGTTAAATGAGTTATTGGTCTTACCTTTTTCAGAAAAGGAAGTCAAGAGAACAGTGTTTAGCTTACACCTCTCCAAAGCACCAGGACCCAATGGATTTTTAGCGTTGTTCTTTCAGCACACTTAGGATACTACGAGTGACTTGTTTACAACAGTTGTATTAGAGTTCTTCACTTCTTCAAAGGTGCTCCAAGAAATAAAATACACCTATATTAGTTTAGTGCCAAAGAAGCTTCATCCTTTGAGCATGGTGGACTTTAGACCAATTTCGTATTGTAACACTATTTATAAAGTCATCACTAAGCTCTTAGCTGGAAGTCTAAAGATTGTGCTTAAGGAACTTATAGATGCCTCTCAAGGAGCCTTCATTATAGATAGAAATATTGGTGACAACATTATGCTCCTTTAAGAGATATTGAAAGATTATTCATTAGGGAGGAGAATAAGTAGCTGCTTGCTAAAAATTGACTTTTACAAAGCCTTCGACATAGTCAATTGGAATTTTATATAACTCAGCTTGTAAGCAATGGATCTTCCTGATCAGTTTGTTAAGTGGATTATGACCTGTGTCAAATCAACATCTATTAGTGTGCTTGTTAATGGCATTCCATCAAAACCTCTAAAAAATGCAAGGGGAATAAGATAAAAGGGTCCCCTATCCCTTTATCTCTTCATTATAATAACGGAGGGACCTTCTCGACTACTAAAGTTCACTTCCTCCAATAGAAAATTCAAATTCCACCACAAATGCTTACAAAATAAGCTAACTCATTTGATCTTTACAAATGACCTCATGCTTCTTTGTGGCACAGACAATTACTTGATCAATATCATGCTTCAATTAATGAATATTTTTTCAAATTAATCTTGCTTAAAAATCAACTCAGATAAAAGCAGCTTGTATGTGTCTTCAGATATGAGGAATAAGGAAAAGCTTAGCAGAACCACAAGTTTGCAAATTCAACCTCCTTTATTCAGATACCTCAGAGTACCTATCACCACCATAAAGCCTAAATAGTCAAATTGTCTCCCTCTCTTGGAAAAGATAAAATCCAGAGTGAACTTGGTAAAATAGATTTCTTTCTTACGCAACTCAACTCACCCTTATCATTTATGTTCTTATCAATTTACATATACATTGATCAGCTCACGTTGTTCTTCCAAAAAAGATTAACAAGAGATTGATAGAATTGTGAAAGCTTTTCCATTAAGTGTGAAAACAAAAAATCCCAAAAAAGCAAAGGTCAAATGGAGCAAGATATCTATTTCTAAAAAATACAGTGGTTTAGGTATAATTTCTGTTTTAACTGCCCAAAAGTTGATGTTAAGTAAGAGAGTTTGGAGGCTACTTACGAACGAAGAAGCTCACTGGGCCAAATGGGTTCATGAATATCACCTTGGCAACAAAAATTTTTGGCAATTGGCTGTGTCTACTCAATATTCATGGATCTTTAATCAGATGCATAGTTTCCATAACCTACTTTATCCATACATTAAATATAAAGTAGGAAATGGACAAAACACTTGGGTGTGGTTCAAAATTGAATGCAAGCCCTTTTATTCACAGATTTGAAATTTCTCAGCTAAGAAATAGATTACCCCTTAACTCTAAAGTCTCATCTATAATCCAAGGAGGAAATTAGCATGGCAAATTTAGGGGTTTCATAGCTTTGAATGAATTTTACCCCAGTTGACTCCTAGAAGAACCGAGAATGCTATCTACTGGACACCAGACCCCCAAGGATTTTTCTCAAATGAAAACTATCGTAGACTCTTTACTAGTAGTCAAGCAGCTATGTCGTGGTATAACCTCCTTTGGAAGAATACTCTAAACCCAAAAACCTTAATAATCACTTGGCTTATGATTAAAAATAGGCTATAAACCAAAGCTTGATGGTTTGTACCTACAGAGTCCACTTATGTCCTATGCAAGATAGAAGAAGAAAATCGAGACCATTTATTCTTCTCTTATAGCTACAAGCAGAATCTAAATCTATTTGGAGCAGAATCTAAGTTATGTTGGATGCTGTAACATACACATACGACTGGGAGACAACTTTGAACCAGTTTTATTAATCTCTATAGTTCAGGGAAAGAGAATGACTTCCTAAACAAAATTGCTTTCTCTACCACCATTTATGCAATTTGGAAAGAGTGTAACGACAGAATTTACAAGCAAGTCGAAGAAGATAACCACCTGCTCGCTGACAAAATATTGAATTAAATAAGGGCTATTTTAGTTGCTAAAAATGCAGACCAACTTCTCTCCACCAGAATGAAGAGTATATGGAACCTATGATCAACATGTCACACCCCATTTCAACTGAGTTCTTTTGTTTAAATTATCTGATTAGTATGTAACCTAGTTTCCTTGTTTTTGTAAAAAGCTAGGATGCTTATAACTCGACAAACATTATAATGTGGTCCTACCTTTCGCTATTGTCAATAAAAATCGTTCATTTTTCATAAAAAAGGTTAGAGTTATTTCCATTAACTTTCTTTAAGCATACTTCAACTTTTATGAGTCTTAAATAAATGATTTTATAGAAATACAATTATTATTATTATTTTAAATTTTATTTTAGATTCAATCTTAATTTAAATTATTAGATTATTACTAGTTTATTATATATTAGTGCATTTTTTATTTCAATAAAACATTTTATTTTATATTATATTTTTACTTATTCTTATAATTTTTTTCTTCTTATTTATTATATACCAGTTTTATAATAATTTAATATCTATCGACCTTTTAAATCTTAAACTTTTTTTTGATCGTTTCAATGTTCGGTCCAATTTTTAAAATTTTGCTGGGGACGCCCAATGACTCGTGTTGTTACTTTCCTAGTGAACCAAATAGGGAAAAATCCAGTAGGGAAGTAGCTCGGACGCTACCTACCTAGTGAAGGGAAGGGATGATCAAAGTTAATGTTTATGGAATTTTTCTTAATGCCTCAAAAGTCAACCGTTATAGGAGATCTCCTCGTAGAATGCTAATGATGTCTGGTTTGTGGAATTTTCTATGAACATTGCTATCAGATCGAGTTAACAAAATTTGTGATCATGGCCGTAGAATTTGATCAAGTCAAGAGGTTACTCTTATCAGAAATAATCAATCAAAATATCATTTATATAAACAATGATTGATGATATCTCATGTCTATATATTGGCAACGCAGTTAACATTTGTGCCGATCATTCAACATATTTGACATAAGCTAAATTGGAAATAATTAAATAAAATTAAAGAATTTAAAAAATGATTGAATATACTTATCGAAAAATTTTAAACAATGAAATATAATAAAGAGTTAATTTTATTGGGTATAGTTTTAGTTTTGTAATACTATTTCTCCTGTAAAATATTTAATAATAATCATAATAGGATAGATTTCGTTGATTTCCTACTCGATTTTGGCATTGGATTTATTAAAGTAAGAGTGTACATATGATATGATATGATTTGTTAGAGTTTCATGTCATGTCAAGTCCAATATGCAGTCTCATGACTGCAAAAATGCTTTCCTAATCCTGAAGTCTAGGAAGATGTAATGCCTGTGCAATCGGTGACATCTAATTGAGCAAGAGGTAAGCAATCCATTATCTGAACATGAATTTCCTGTGTCCATCCATAAACAAGATTTTCTTGAATCTTAACTTCTCACAGGACAGATCTCCTTGACTAGAACCTGAAAATGAGTGCAGGCAATCTAAAAATGCTTATACACAGGTCGCATCAGAGCTACAGATGGGATATCACTGAAAGTTGAATCAACGAAATTGAGATTCCTGAAGATAAATGAAGAGGAAAGTCTCCAAGATGCATTATTCCAAAGGGTTTGTTTTTGAAGGCTGACATGGTCAGATGGTGTGCATCATGTCAGGAGTCCTGTTGTGGTAAGGAAGGCAACTAACCTGAGGGTTAAACTAATATAATGTGCGAGGAAGTAGGAGATATCTAGAGTTTGTTGTGGATTGTGAGAGTTGAATGAGAAAAACTTCATCTCCCAGATTTTGCTCTGAAATTATATTTACATGGAGATATTTTCGAATACCAATTTAGATAGGCTTAAACCTTACGAAAATATTCGCTTAGATAGTGGTAAAAATTAAACTTTTTACTCTTTCTAACTTGTTTAGCTTTTTGACGCAAAGTAGATCTTTTATCAGCAACTGCAGCCATTAGTTACGTAAGTGTAGTCTACTACTCGAGTTTTACAGTATTACTCTATGGGCTGTGGAGCATATAAATAGAGAAGGGATCATTTTTACTTTGTTATTCTACTCTTTTGGGAAGCAGAATGTTGTTCCCAAAACTTCACTTTCTTATAATCTTGTTAACAACCCTTTGTTTCTTGTCACCTTCTTTCGCCGTCAAAAAGGTAAACAATGTATACCACTTGAATGTAATTCTACTGGTTTTTTTCTCATTAGATGTCGTAACTTCTGTTTCTGATGTTTAATTCCCATGTTCTTTTTGTTGTCAAAAGTCGTATATAGTGTACTTGGGAGCTCATGAACACAGTCGTTATGGTAGACAAGTGTCAGAGGCTCATCAGGATAGAGCAACCAACTTTCACTATGAGTTTCTTGGATCCTTCTTAGGAAGGTATGGTTAGAATCAAGCTTTTCTACATCACTTTATAGTCTACGTTACGTTAAACCGATGATTTCTGACTATTCTTGCAGTACCGTAAAGGCTAAGGAGGCAATCATCTACTCATATAACAAACACATCAATGGCTTCTCTGCCCGCTTGGAAGAGAAAGAGGCTGCTCAAATTGCAAGTAAGAGCATGCACGCCGTACGTTTTTTCTTTATTCGGTTTGCTTTTATTATTTTTTGTAAATTTCTTTCGGTTTTGAAATGTCACTGCAGAGCATCCAGATGTTGTGTCAGTGTTCCCTAGCCAGTTGAGGAAGCTACATACAACACATTCTTGGCAATTTATGATGCAGGAAAAGAATAATGGTGTTACCTACCCCAGAAGTCTTATGAGTAAAGCCAGATACGGTGAAGACGTCATCATAGCCAACCTTGACAGTGGTAAATAACTTTCTTCAGAGTTCATTGATATGATATTTTTTAGAAGTATAGCTGACTTGGTTTTCTTTTTGTTTCTTTCCTGTCAGGTGTATGGCCTGAATCAAAGAGTTTCTGCGATGAAGGTTATGGACCAATACCATCAAGATGGTATGGAGGATGTCAGAATAACACCAAAGATGGAGTCCCATGCAACAAGTATAGAATGAAACCTCACTTGTCATAGTCCAATATATAAATGTAATCAATAGTATTTCTCATGCTAAATATCTGTTGACCTACTCTTTTACAGAAAGCTTATCGGTGCAAAGTTTTACCCCAGAGGCTATGAAGCTGCTACAGGCCACCCTATCCCCTCTAAAATGAGATCTCCTCGTGACTTTAATGGTCATGGAACTCATACACTGTCAACTGCAGGTGGAAATTTTGTCCCGGGAGTGAACATAATGGGACTGGGCAATGGAACGGCCAACGGTGGCTCTCCAAAGGCTAGAGTTGCTGCATACAAAGTGTGCTGGCTACCAAACGACTGTTATGATGACGACATTTTGCAGGGCTTGGAAGATGCCATATATGATGGTGTTGATATTATTTCTGTGTCCCTTGGCGGGATCCCAGGCGACTACTTCAATAACGGCATCGCCATCGGTGCGTTTCACGCAGTTAAGAACGGTGTTGTTGTGGTGGCCTCTGCCGGAAATAGTGGTCCAGAGCTTAAAACTGTCGATAATGGTGCACCCTGGATCATAACTGTTGGAGCAAGTACCCAGGACCGTGACTTCGTAAGTGTTGCTGAACTTGGAAATGGGAAACGACTAAAGGTTAGTACTTCCTTAGTTGTTTCTTCTTACATTTGACAATGTATTGTAACCTTTTTATTTGACAAATCATTTGGTCTCTGTTCTTCATGGGTGATAGGGAGTTTCTGTTACTGATAAGCGCATAGATGACAAAAAACTCTATCCACTCATTACTGGGTTACAGGCCAAAGCTGCCAATGCATCTGCCTTGGACGCGTAAGTTATAATTTATGTCACAGCTTCTTGTTGGTTTGTTCGCTTAAACCCCTGTAAGCTTAAGCTTAAATTTCTAATTGGAAGCTACCAATGCCATGCAGTCTCCTTTGTCAACCAGGAACATTGGATCATGAGAAGGTAAGGGGTAAAATCACAGTATGCCTGAGGGGTCAATCTGCTAGGGTATTGAAGGGGTATGTATCAGCAGAAGCAGGTGCAGTAGGAATGATTCTCTGCAACGACGAGCTTAGTGGTAACGAAATCATTGCTGATGCCCATTTCCTCCCAGCGACTCATGTTAGTTACGAAGATGGTGAAGTTATCTTTGCATACGTGAACAATACCAAGTATTATACCTCTCTCTGTCCATTTCTTACTCTTTTTTCAATGTTCCAGTAATTCTTATGCTACTCCATTAATTTATTAGGAATCCCGCCGGATATGTTTATCCCCCTGAAACAAAGTATAATGATAGAAATGCTCCTTTCATGGCGGCATTCTCTTCTAGAGGTCCTAGTCATATCACACCAGATATTCTCAAGGTTCGGCATTTAATGTTTCTTTCGGTCATCATAAAATTATATACTTGCAGATTTGCGGTATAAAAATTTTAGACTAATTAATTTAAATTCTTGCAGCCTGATGTTACTGCACCGGGGGTGGCTATCTTAGCAGCATACAGTGAAGCAGCAAGTGTTACAGGAATTGATGAAGACAATCGCGTGCTTGCTTACAACGTAGACTCAGGAACATCCATGTCCTGTCCTCACGTTTCTGGTGTTGTTGGCCTCCTCAAAACACTCCACCCTGACTGGAGTCCATCTGCAATCCGATCTGCGATCATGACATCTGGTAAGATCTACGTTACAGCTCTTTCTCTTTCAATTAAAACCCAACGATCTCCCTGCAGTATGACATGTTCTGGTACTCCTCCAAACGCAGCAAGAGTAATAGACAACAGAGGTCGCCCAATGCTTGACGGTGCTAACTTCCAGGAGGCAACTCCATTCGCCCGTGGTTCAGGACACATTAGACCGAACCGTGCCATGGATCCAGGCTTGGTTTATGACATGGGCATTGATGATTATGTTCACTTTCTTTGTGCTATTGGCTATGATGACAACAGGCTCCAACCATTCAGTGAAGGTCCACGTCCGTACAAATGTTCCGGATCAGAGAGCCTTTTAGACTTCAACTATCCTTCATTCACTGTAACAGAACTCTCCGGCAAGGTGATTATGAGTAGGAGGGTGACGAATGTTGGAAAACCTGGAACCTATGTTGCGAAGATTATCGAACCACGTGGATTTTCATTCAAAGTGGAGCCTAGTAGCTTGACGTTTGAGAGAATTGGCGAGGAGTTGAGCTTCAAGCTGACATTGGAACCCAAATGCGAGTCGCCACCCATAGAATACAAGTTTGGAGAGCTTCAGTGGACAGATGGTTGTCATCAAGTTAGGAGCCCAATCGTTGTTAAAGGCATCACTCGTAAAAATTAATAATTAATTCATTGTTTGTAGGTCTAGCATTTAAGTTTGACAGTTAATTTAGATTTCTGACTTTCTATTATTGTTTTGGGTTAAGTTAAATATTTTAGAGAAATTAAATTAATTTGTAGCCAGTGAATATTTTATGATCTAATAATAAAACATAAAAAATCAAGACTATTTTATAAAAATTCAAATTTTCAGATATCATAAGTGTATTCAATTCCGTCACTCTACCTGAATTGGTTAGAATTTTAAAAGCCTATACAGAGTTTTTGTTTGTTTCAACGTCTTTTCCTTGAAAAAATTTTTTTGTAACCAATAAAAATAATGTTTTAGAAATAAAATTAAAAAATTTAAAATATGATTGAAAGAAATTATATTTCCTTTAAAGTTTAATTTAAAAAGAGATTATTAAAAGAAAATTAATTGATTTATTTTGGTTTATAAGAACTTATTAATTAATAAATTAGAATTGAAAAGTTAATTAATAAGTTCTCATAAATCAAAATAAAAATTGATTTATTTTGGTTTATAAGAACTTATTAATTAATAAAAATTGATAGATTAATTAATAAATTGATCCGTTTTTAACGACGGTTAGGAAAATATAAAACTTCATTTTGTTACACTTTCCTAAAAAAATAAAGTTTGATGTTGACAATTTTAGTTTCCCATAAAATATGAAATTGTTTGAAATTGTAATTATTGTTTGATTATCAATAAAAATCTTTATATTATTCTTCAAAAAAAAAATTATTTTATCCTTTTGCTTCATATAATATCCTTTTTAAATTATTGTTATTGTTGTTGTTGTTGTTGTTGTTATTGTTGTTATAAATTTTATTTTTGTGTAATTTATACTACAATCTCCTAATTATTTGAGCATATAGACAAACAATATCTTGAAATACTTTTCATATAATCAATATATCTTAATCTAATCATTATATGAGATTTCATACAACTTAAAGTTTTGACATTTGTCAAATTTAACACCATAATCAACAACATCATTGATATAATTTAACATTTTGTTTGGTAATCTTAGGGGTTATTTAGTTCTGTTTTTTTTTTCTTTGGTTTATTGTTGTTGTTTTAGTAAAAAAAGAAACAAATGCTTACAACGTGTTTGATTGAAACTTACGAAAACGTAAAAATAACTTTTTCATGTGTTTTTAAAACATGTTTTTTTGTTTACAAAAACAACATCATATTTGATTTCTTTGTGTCGACTTCAGCATTTTCAGTATCTTCTGTGTTGTGATTTTTCCAAGTATACCCTTTTCCTGTTTGTTTTCATATTTTTGTTTCATTGCTATTGAGTTCTTGTTGTTACTTATGTTCAATGTTTTCTCTGCAACTGAAAATAAAACCTACAATCAACGAAAAAATCTACCACCTTCACCGCCTTCTTTCCCCATCATCTTCGTCTCCTAAACAAGTCTTGCACACAAGAGAAGTGAAAGAAAATAGCAATAACAAAGAAGTTGATCCTTCTTATTTGTGCAATAATTCAATTCTTGTTTATGGGGGTTGTTTAAGTGGCGAAGATGTAAAGAATGATTCCACCCTCCTCATCCTTGGGGCTATAGGCCTCATGTCATTATGTTTCGTTCGTGACCCTTCAATCATTAAACATCTGAGCTTTGGTCCTCTTCTTTCTTTAATCCCCACTCAGTTGCATGCTCATTAAGTATGGTCTTAACTTCAAAAAATGCATCTATCACTAAAAGAAATGCCCCAAAAATTGTCATTCCTCATCCTCTGAACCCACCTGTTCTTGGGCTCAAGCCTTTCAACTCGTCGAAGAACTTCATGTGCATAACTGAAAATCATTTACTTTTCTTCAGTTACTGTGTCAGCTTTACAAGCAAAATTTATGGAGTTTTGTATATGAATTTATGACCCTCTAAATCCTAATCCAATCCAATCCAAGTAACTCTTTGTCAATACTCGAAAGAAATAACAAACACCAAAAAAAAAAAAGACAAGAGCATAAATTGACAAGAAGGAGAATAAATGCTTCCATGGGAAAGTGTTTGGAAATTAGAGGTGATGTGGAAGAAATAAGTCCACAGTCCTGTAAGAAGTAAAATTATATATTAAGAAGAAAAGAAAAGATGAAAACAACCACAAGTCCCTTCCTTTTCTCCATCATTGTGTGTTTTTATTATTTCGTATTAATCATTATCTGCTCAGAATCCTTTAAGCACACACAAAACTCCTTTGTTACTCTATATTTATAGCTCATCACACAATGCATAGTTTCATTTCATGCCTAATTCTCTTCTGTTGTGATTGACTTGGAAGAAAAGATAAGTAGAAAAGATAGAGAAGATAACATTTTACTACTGCTTTATATTTATATAATATAATAACACAACCATGGATCTTATTTGTGAGCGCTGTACTAAGTTAAACTCAAGACATAGGGAGTAATTCCTATCCATCTTATTATGATGGTGATGATATACAGTTTTGTATTTTTTAATATAAATTTTACCTAGTTGGTATGTGTTTCCAAATTTGTGTAATTTTTAGGAATCATAGTGCGTAGTAGAAGCATAAAAACCTGGGAAAGTTTTAGGCATAATTGTGGATATTGTTATAGAGATTGATTGACTTTCATTTTAATTTCTCACTTCAACTCTTCTATCATTTCCATTCACTTTTATGCAGTTTAGCATTTAATATAGTTGTCTCATAATTATTTTAAACCATGTTTAGCATTTAATACTTTGTAGAATTGTTGTGATTAATGTCACTTGTATGTAATTACATTTAGTGATGGAAGGTTTGAATAATATGAATGATTCTAATGATTTTATGGAAATAAATGAAAAAGATGGGGAATGGAATGATACCATATAGATATATATAATCCCATTGATGTTGAAGAAGTGAAGAAGGGAAAT
>JAOQMM010000171.1:2972563-2982634 GCA_027563515.1 Erythroxylum platyclados | reverse complement strand
TTCTCATGACAATGAAAGAATTGATAGATGCATGATTTGAATTGATAACATTAAGTCCTGCCTAATCCATAAGCCTATGACATTGATTCAATCACCAAAAATGACATCTTATAGAAGCTCAAGTTTAGTATCAACAATTAGAAAAAAAGATGGAGCTTGACTATATTCCAGGGTATTGAATTTATTTACATTTTTTGGAAATTAATAAAGAAGTTGAGATATCTTGTATAATATATACAAGGTGTTTAGTTTATTAAAGGATAGCGTATAAATTGTAAGATATCCTTTTTTAGAAGTGAAAGAATGCAACCATTGTTTTATATAATTTACAATAATCCTCCAAGGAAAAGAAAAATTGAATGTCAAAAGACTCAAAACTTCAAACACTTCTTCGAGCAATGCTTTAAATTTAATATTTGAAATTGAAAAAATTATTATCAATTCTTTATTAAAGAAGATGGAGGAAATTTTAGTTAAATTTCATTAACATAAAAAAGAAGAAATTATTAAAGTGTATTTATTTTAATTATATAAATTTCTAATATATGGATTGGAAAGAATCATATTCATAATTACTGTTGCAATGCAAGCAACTAAAAGTCTAAAAGTCATGTTTCTTTTGTTGATGATAGTTTGTGATTACTTATAATTTACAAATGCAATGGTAGTTTGTGAATTGTGATTACTTACAATTTACAAATGCAAATGGTATGCTTAAAATTCAAATCTCAATTCATGCATAGCCAAACCTTAAATGAACCAAATCACAACCAAAAATACTGTCTATAACTGTCCATTATTCATTCAACATTTCAACTCCAATCAAAATATCCAATTCTAATTCTCCAACCTAACACAAATCACAATTCCACAAAACCAACTTCCAACTTCCATCAATCCAAGATTCCAAGTATCCCACGATTCCAATCACATTCACAATCACAAGTATCCAATCCAAATATCCAAATATCCAAGTATCCAACTTCCAGCCCATTCACAATCACAAATCACAATTAAGAAATGCAATCAAGCAGAAAAACAATTAAAAACACACCATAAAAATTTAGAATGTGTTTGTTTGGATTTTTGGGTCGGGTACTTGGGTCAGTGACTCCGGTTGGGTTTGAATCGGGATCTTTCTAGATCTGACGACTTACAACTCCTCTAGGGTGGTGGCAGGCAGCGTGGATGACGGGTGGATGGTGGTGGAGAGTGGAGTGGCGTTGAGTGTGGTGGTGAGGCCTGAAAATTCGTCGGTGTGGACTGTGGTGAGTCACGAGTGGTGACGTGCGGTGGTGATATGAGGAAGGCATGCGGTAGTGGCGTCGAGGAACCGACAAGGGCGTATGGTGGTGCGGTCTTGTCGTCGGCGGGACAGGGAGCAGCATCAGAGAGGAGAGGAGAGCGAGAGAGAGTGAGAGATTGAGATATTAGAGAGAGTTGAAAAATGAGAGTGGGTGGGGGGAGTCGGGATGAAGAAGGGGTGTTAAAATTTTGAAAATTTGCTAATAGGTCCTTGGACTTTTTAAAATTTACAGTACCGGTCGGTATATGGCCAGTACTAGGCGAAACCATCCGGTACCGGCTGGTACCGACGACCGATACCATTACATCCGGTACCGTTCCATTTTTCGGCCGGTACGGTATCTTCCAACCAGTATGGAATAGTACCCATAACTTTGCTCCTGATCCTAAATATGAACGAGAGAGAGAGAGAACGAAGTAGTGCATAAGGTTAAAAATCACCGTTTCAAGGACTGTGGACTTCGTTAGGTCTCATTGCTTGGGTTAATCTCACGAGAGAAAAGTCTTTCGTGAAAAGAAAAAAAAAACATCAGTTGTGTTTTCAAAGAAATTACATTAATTAACTAATGGAATTTTAAAAATATTTTATCTATTTTATTTTAAATTTGTTATAATTCAATGAAGGTGATTGCGCGATGTTTATTAATAACATTAACAATAAAATTAATAATAACTTATATTTGTAAAAATTAAAATATTTAATTAAAATCTTAACATAGAGTAAATAATAAAACTTGAAGACAAATCACCAAAACTTGAAGACCAACAATAAAACTTCACTAGAAGAAAGACTTAGTGCCTTTCCAAAGTCACCCTCTAAAGGTCGATAAGTAATATAACTTTAACATGACTTCAAAATTTTGAAATCTGCGGTGCAATTATAACTAAAATGAACCAATTTCAATTATATGTTATTTCTTAAATGAATATAGCCAAGAAACATTTTTTTTGAAAATTGAATAAGGTATTATATAGATGAAACTAAACCGATATTACAATGAGTTCAAGGCGAGAAGACGTAAGAGATTATTTACAAAAAGCTAATTTAATTTGGAAGAGCCTCTCAAAGATAGCAACAAATTACAGACCCCATACTCTCCTCATTTATGAGGACATGAATTCCTCCATGTGCTTAGCATAGATACAAGCTCTGATACTATTGGAAATTCTATCCGCCAGTTGGTATTTCTCCATCTTCTTGTTAGTGAACCTTCGGGTGTTCTGCTCCTTCCATATGAAGTATATGGCTATTGTAAAAGCAACTCTATAAAGAGGAGCATTTGGTTACCTTCATGGCGAGTGGTCCATAATCCAAGAAAGTATCTGATCCCAATTATAACCACAATCATTGCAAGGTAACATATGTAATATTCTACTCCAAATGGCCATAAAGTAAGAACATTGAAAGAATATATGGTCTCTGTCTTCATCAGCAGAATTACAAAGTAAACAGGTAGTGTCATAATTTCTATACCATTGGCATTTGGTTTGAAGCCTATTCTTGATTGTCAGCCACGTGATATAGGACGCCTTGAGACTAACCAGCTTTCTTCAGAGGAGATTGAACCAAGGCACATCTGCCCTTGCATCTACAAATAATTGGTAACAAGAGTGATTTGAGAATATATCGTTCTGGTTCAGGGACCAAGTAATTGTGTCCTCATTGTGTGGGTCATTCAGCCTTGGAAGATGTCTACGTAGATTATGGAATCCTTTGAAATCTTCATACCACTCCCCATTCAGGATTAAAGATGAAACACAGGAATTCAAAAGCAATCTATGCCTTTTATGCTGAATCTCTTGTCAGCAAGCAAGTGTAAGGCCATTTTTGACTTATGTTAAAAAAAAGTAGCTAAGAACTTGCATGAGTGAGAGTTTTATATGAGAGATTGATTTTGGGGTATTTTTAGGAAACTTTTTCTTAAAAGGGTGAGTGACAAAATAGTGAGGATAAAAGGCAAAAAGTCATTTGATTGTGGAGGAACAAGTGGCAATTTTGTTGATGACTATAGGGCATAGTGAGACAACTAGAGTCAATGCAGAATGCTTTGAACATTCGACTTGGACAATTTTGAAGTACTTTCGCAAAGCCTTTTATGCAGTTAATCACCTTGCACAAAGAGTCATTACTCTACCATCCTTAACTAATACACCTATTGAGACTCAACATAATTCAAAATTATTTCCATATTTTTAGGTACATTCATATATTTAAGTATTATTTTAATTATGTTCTTATGATTAATACTTATTTTAATATATATTTTAACTTTGAGGATTGTATAGGAGCAATAGATGGTATACATATTGATTCACATGTTTCGACTGATGAACAAATACCATTTAGGGGTAAAAGAATTAATCTAACACAAAATATCATGTGGTGTTGCTCATTTGACATGCGCTTTACATATGTAATGTGGTTGGATGGGATAGTACTGCAAATGACTCTCGAGTTTTTTAGAAACAGTGACAAATCTAGCGAATCAACTTCCTATGTCTGCATAAGCTATTATATTATTTTAACTAAACATAGTAATTATGATCCATTTTTCATATCTTTTTGTTAACATTGTATTCTTTATATGTTAGGTAAGTTCTATTTGGTTGATTCAGGCTACACCAATATTCCTGAAATTCTCTCACCATACCAAGATAAGAGAAATCATTTGTGAGATTATAGAGGAAGAGGAAGACCTTAAGCTCCACATAAATTGTTTAACTATATGCATTCTTCATTAAAAAATGTTATTGAAGGATGTTTTATCGTTCTAAAAATAAAATTCCCTATACTTTAAAACATGTCGAGTTATGATATGAAGAAAAAATTAGGGAAAGTAAAAATGAAGAATAAATTAGAAAAAGTGAAAATGAAAATGCAAGTTCTCAAGTGGAGTATAATATCACTCTGATACAACTTCGAAGTATATCTTGGAAGCGAGATGAAATTGCTAGACAAATGTGAAATGATTTTCTAATTTATTAATGTTTCTTTTTATAAATGATAATACTATTATGTTTTGAAAAATTATAATATGATATACATCTTTTATTGATTAGAATGACTTAATATAATTTTCTACTTGATAGAATTTTATTATATACAATTAATGTAAAAAAATTTTAATTATATTAATTTGCATATATTTTAATTTTAGCTATAATGAGAATTAATTAATTTTAAAACATAATATATTATATTAAAATTATTAACATAAGAGTATAATTACAAAATAGAAATAGTATGATAAAACCAAACATGTTTCTGTTTTTAGTTTTTTATTACAAATCTCAACCAAACTGGTTTTTGTTTTCAGGTTTTATATTAGAAATTTCAACCAAACAGTTTTTTTAATAAAAAAGAAAGAAAAAACTAAAAATCATAATAAAAAAACAGAAGTGAAACCAGACAACCTTTTAATATATTACACTAGCATAATGGATAAATTGAGATAAGAGACTTGCTTCAAATAGAATATCGAACATTGTTACAATGAGATGCATTTAGCCATTCTATAACCTTCATTAATTTTATCAACACCATCTTCCTTGCTTACCTTCTCTTTTTAATTTATTAATGTGGTTATTTTCCATTCTTCCATCAAAAAAATTTTCAATATGTTTTTACATGCTTCTTATGGAAGATGAACAATTCATTTTTGCTTTATTTGTTCTCCATTCTAAGAAAATAGGTCATAGGATCAAGTTCCCTCATTTAAAAAATTTACATCATTTCTTGTTTGAACTCTTCAACTGGTCTTGTATTATCTCTAGTCACCAAAAAACTAGTATTATCTTTGGTTACCTAAAGACTAGTATTATCAGCATAAAAGGATACTATGAGAAAGTCACCACCCTTATATTTCATATAAAGAGTGGAATTAGATAAGCTTTCTACAAATCGTACTCAACAAATGTTTATCTATCCTACTATATTTACCTCTTAGCGCTTGCTTTAAACCATGCACGTTTCTGAGTAGTAAGTAGACATAATTGCTTATCTATCCTACTATAATTTAAGCCATAATGCACCTTCTGGTCGACATTATCTTTTTTACATTTCTGTATAAATCTTTCTTGTTGGTTTATGATCTAATTGGAATCCTTTCCAACCTTTTGATTGTTATTGTTAGCAACAATTTGATTGTTCTAATCTAGTAATGGGAGCTAAAGTGTCAAAATATTCAACATCAAAAATTTGTGCACAAGATGTTATAGTTATCGATAACTCATTGAAGTTATCAAGAACAATTTGGGGCACTGGTGCAACAAATCCCTCACCTTCATAGGAAGATTATAGCTAATCAATTCAATCATGAATCACCTCCATGTATACTGAATTTCTCATTTATCACTCCCTATCAATATAATAAAGTTAAATCCTTTTGTCAGGAAAAGACAACAATGCTTTAGTTGCTAAGATCAAAAGGGTATATATTTGTAAACCAAAGTAGGTTTAGAAATCAGATCGATAAGAGCCATGAACAAAGTTTTTTTAGCTTAAAAAATTCGAAAAATCTTAACAAATTAGGAGTCTTTATGGGTGAAATGGATCCATATCTACTTTCTCAATGGTTCAATCTTGTGGATAGCTCTACCTAAAACAATCACCTACTGAACTCAGGCTAAACTTGAGCCTAAGGAATCAATTGATTAGAGAATTCAAGAGCATCATTAAGAATGGAAGAGAAACCTAATTATGGTTTGAGAATTTTTTTCTTTTGAAAAATGAAATTTTCATTAACTTTGCAAGAGTTACAAAAATGTATAATAGAATGTCATTTAGAGTGACAAGGTCTATATAGAAAGAGACAAGTACAACTCAGTCAAAACCCAAGTAACAATACATTTCCATTGAAACAATATCAATCTAAAATCAGTATCCATCTCCTTCTTAATATTGTATTCATTTTCTCTAAGGCATGAGTTTGTAAAATCTCCCTAATCCACCAACGAACAAGATAAACTAACTCATATTTATCTACTCTATTTATATTAAACAACCTCCTGTTCCTTTCTCCTTAAATAGAGTAAACTGAGCAATTTATAGTCAAAATCAAATCAACTTGATCTCCGCCCTTGTTTTTGAAGAGTTTATCTACTAAAACATGAATGCTGAGCCACTCAAATTCACTCAAATCATCGTTCTTACTTCATGACTAAAATTCACTCAAATCATTGTTCCCTGACTTGACAAGAGTAGCAACTATCACATATAGGATCAACTGGAGTTGGCCACATCCATATAGAGAATTCTCCAAAATCAGGGCCAAATTACTAGCTCTTGATCCTAATCAAGATAGACCTGACACTTGGATATGGACCAAACACAAGTCTAGAAACTTTACAAACCACTACTATTTGGAAATATTTGCCCCAGTTAAGAAATAGTACCATGGTACAAGATAATTTGGCAAGGCAACAATCTCCCTAAAACCTCCTCCCATCTTAAGGTTGCCCATTCAAAGGAGACTAAAAACTAGGGACATTATTAAATTTAACATCTCAGAGGAGTTAATGTCCTCTAAAGGAAAATATAGAGCACTTGTGCTTATTTCCTCCCTTTACTGCAATTTGGCTAAGGATACTTGTTTAATCTACATTGTGATCAGACTACTTGGAATGGAATTATAGTATGGGTACTCAATTCGCACATCTCCTTTTATATTGTATGCTTTCAAAACAACATATTTACCACAGGCGGGTATAGCCTTCTTCACTATTTCAACAAAAATGCCTTGGGTATTCATCCTACAATGAACATACCCAAGTTATTGACTAAGTCAAGAAAATCTACACCTTCAAATGACTTGCAGTACGTATTAACCTTGTCAAGTAACTCCAATCTATTAATTTCCAGTTAACCTTTGAGAACAAGAGGCAAAAAGAAGATACTTAATTCAATAAATAATAAAAATTAAAGAGAAGAATGTAGATCAAAAACTGGTAACTACCTAATGTCATTCAGCTTAATAGTCAAGGTATTGTTTGAAGAACTGCTCCAAAATAGGACCCTATGAACGAAGTCCAGTAATCTAATGTGGATGCAATTGTGGGCAAAACTTATGCTCGAAGAGGAAGAAAACGATATTAGCTAGGAAGTTGCTTGCACTTGAACTATTTTCTAGATAAGAGTTTGTTTCATATCTAGAATAGGAGTTTGTTTCATATTAGGAGTACTTTTTAGAGTCTTTTTATGAGTCTTTTTCTGTTGAAGTTTATCTCGATTTTTCTACCCAATTAGGAGTCTAAATTAGAATCCTAATTAGGGTTGAACTTGTGTTTTCTTGCCTATTTAAATGGGCAGCCATTCAGTAATAAAGCAAGCAACAGTATAATTAGCTTAGAAGTAGAATAACTTAGTCCAATCTAGGCAAACCTTGTCCTCAACAAGTGTTGCTATTTTCATCAGCAAAAATAGGTTCTGCAAGGAAGGGATCCAATGTAAACAAGGGAAAAGAGGTTAACTTTCTTGAGAATCGTCCTTGGACTCGATCCCAAGCACGGGCACATAACAATTTGGTATTAGAGCGGGAGTTCATGGACAAAACAAGCCATTCAGCAGCAGAGCAACCTTCAATAGATTGGCAGATGGATCGGAGGATGCGGGAATTAGAGATAGGGCAGCAAGAATTGAAGGCTCAATACACCGAGATTATCCGCATACTTGCAAGGTTGGAAGGTGTAAAAGCGAGCGAGTGTCAGGCACCATCACCACCAGCATGGGAGGAGAGGACTGATGGGGACAACTGGGCAGGAATGGTGCCTAAATATACTAAGATGGAATTTCCAATGTACTATGGCTCGGTAGATCCGTTGGTTTGGCTCCACAGGTGTAAATAGTTTTTTCTAAGCCAATGAACGGCAGAGGAGGAGAAGGTAAGATTGACCGCCTTTCACTTAATGGAGGAGGCCCAACTGTGGTTCTTTCAACTTGAACAAGAAGAACCAGGGATGTATTGGTACTCTTTCAAAAACCATTGCAATATGAGATTTTGCCCTCACCTTAGTAACAACCCTGTAGGGGAATTGGCAAATCTCAAACAGACAGGGAGCGTAGAAGAATACCAACGCCAATTCCAAACACTGCTGGCTCAAACAATAGGGCTTCCACAAGACCTACAAGTAAATCCATTTATGGCTGGGTTGGTAGAAGGGCTGTGAATTGAGGTGGAGATGTAATATCCTATTAATCTTGAGGCTGTAATGAACTTAGCAAGAGCATGTGAAAGAAAATTACAATGTATGCAGATGCAATACACCCAAAGGGCAATAGGCAGCCAAAACACCACCTTATGGCCATCTTTGAAGTTGGGAAGTCGTATTCATAGCACCAGCGTGAGTGCAGCCGCATCTTTAGGAAGTAAGGTAAACTCGGGGGGTAAAACAACAACCTCCAATATAGCAAGTACTCTGCCCCCAATAAGAAGGCGCTTAACCAGAGCGAAAATGGTGGAAAGAAGGGAGAAAGGGTTATGCTACAATTGTGATGAGTTTTATTCGGTGGGACATAAATGTAAGAGACTATTTTTTTATTAAGGTAGCAAATTCTGAGGAAGAGGAGGAGGAACCAGTGGTGAGGGAAGCTGAGATTTCTTTGCATGCCATCACAGGCATCAAAAATTCCCAAACTATGCAAGTTCGATCCAAAATAGAAGAGCAATAGATACTGACCTTAGTGGATTCGGGTAGCACACACAACTTTATTGGGGAGGAAGCTGTTCGACAACTTAAATTGACGGTAAAGAATCAGCCAGGCCTAAAGGTGGCTGTAGCTAATGGCAAAAAAATCCCAAGCCAAGGGATATGTGAAGGGGTAACGTTTATGGTTGACAATAACTATTTTTCTGTTGATTTATATGTCTTTCCACTAGTTGGTTTTGATATGGTTCTAGGCGTTAAATGGCTCAAAACCCTCGGCCCTATTGTTTGGAACTTTGCACTAGTAACTATGAGTTTCTCAGTGGGGGAAAGCAATTTAAGTGGCAGGGATAGACCCAAAACACAACTGTCTCACACCTCCAAATGATGCAGGGACCAAATTCAACAAAGGTAGAGGTGGAGAAACTACTTGCAGAATATGGAGATGTGTTCCAGGAGCCAACTAGTCTTTCCCCCATTCGAGCATGTGATCGCCTTATAACTTTGCTCCCTGGCACCGGCCCAGTTGTATTAAAGCCTTATCGATATCCATACTTACAAAGGGATGAAATTGAAAAACAATGTGAAGAAATGCTACAGATGGGTATAATACAATAAGTCCCCCTTATCCTCATCGGTTCTATTAGTCCAAAAGAAAGACGGTACATGGAGATTTTGTATAGATTACCGAGCATTAATGACAAAACGATGAAGGATAAATTTCCCATCCCCATAGTAGATGAATTATTGGATGAATTGCATGGGGCCAAATTCTTCAAAAAATTGGACCTTTGATCAGGTTATCACCAGATTCGAATGGATAGAGGAGATGTCGAGAAAACACCATTTCAAACCCATCTTGGCCATTATGAATTCTTGGTCATGTCGTTTGGCCTTACCAATGCTCCCTCCACTTTTCAAGCATTGATGAATGAGGTATTTTGATCTCATCTTAGAAAATTTATCCTTGTTTTCTTTGATGATATATTGATCTATAACAAGACTTAGGTGGAACATATGCAACATATGCACTTAGTGTTGGAATTATCCCCTCTTGACTTGTTTTAAATGTTCTACTTTTGTCTCGTTTTGTTGTCTCATTGTTGTTTATGTTATTCAGCTCCC
>JAOQMM010000171.1:2943835-2965631 GCA_027563515.1 Erythroxylum platyclados | reverse complement strand
ATATTAAAATAAATTATTCATAATTCTTATCAATAATTAATATATTAAATAATTAAATAATATATATTTATTTTATACTAAATTAAACTATAAAAATTTAAAAAACTACTTTTTATGATTTTCATAAATTTTGAAAACTGAAACAAACAAAAAATAAAATGGAAGATCAAAAGTTTATAGGAACAATTTTTTTACAAAATTTAAAAATAAAAACAAAAAAACCACAAAAATGAATGAACGCAAACAAGCCCTAGGTTTTGTGATACTGATTTTGTCTTGGTGTCAAATAGTTATCCAAGTAAGTGAAGATTTTGTAAAGGAAATTGTTGACATCAAGTCAGCATCCACCCACGTCCATGAAAAAAGCATCTGACTGATAACGTAATATTAGGAATGTAATGGCTCGTTTTGTTTAAAAGAGTTAAGTCTCGTGTCAATCTAGGTTATATCATTTTATTTTAAAAAGTTGAGATTTAAATCAGTTTGGCCTTAATAGCTCAAGTTCAGTTCCATTTGAAAATAGTTAAGTCTACCTGAATTGCTTCCGACTAATATATAAAAATCAAGGATAAGAGCTTTATCATAATGGTTTAGAAATTGACCCATGCAATTAAATTGACTGCAAGCTACGAAAGATAAAACAACATAACATTTCTATGATGTAGAGATGCAGGCATATGTTTTAATGATCGTAACATTTCGGATAATGCACTTTAATGCTACCAAATATGTAGTTGCTGATGCTTCTGCTACTTTTCCTACAGGAATCGTGTCATTACCCACTAATTTTCCAGGAACGTCTTAGGTCAAACGCATCATAGCAAGAAAGTTCGTCCTTGGAAAGCTCTCACCAATCACTAAGCAGATAGAAAATTGTGGACTTATTGGAGGATAAAGACAATAGCAGAGGATGTTTTAAGCCTAATACACCTTTAAAAACATAACAAAGAAGAGCTAGAAGACTAGGCTAAACTCTATAAAATTACACTACTCTATGGTCTAATAGCTCCATGACTAGAAAGTTAAGAGCAATCGAACTTCTCGCATCAAGTTTGGCATTTAAGGTGGAGAAATATTCATTCTGATAGTTATGTCTCTATGACTCAATGTACAATTATAAACTTCTTCTTTGTGTTCGGTTTTTATCAAATGATTAAACATTTCTCTTATCTACAAGACAGACTTATTCCTTGAAATTAAGTTTTATCCTGTGTAGTCTTATTAGTGAATTGGTTCTTATCATTGAGTCAATTATTATATCCTGACGGTATGTGCATTATCCATATTTCTATGTATTTTGAGTCTCTTAGATATGGATAAAAGGTAAACTAGTTTGATTAAAAAAGATCAAAACTAAAGTTAACATAGTTCATTAAATTTTTTATATGTAAGGCACCATGATCAACTTGATTTTTTTTTAATCATTTTGATATGAATGTTTCTAAGAGGAAAATGATAACTTAGTAAAAAGAGTTTGGAGTTCATATGTTTTAAATGAACTGTTACGCATTCAATTCCATCTTATTGATCATTTCATTTTTGCAAGTAGTAAATGTACTTGCATTGGACCTATTGTTGTTGATAATCAAACTAAGTTGGAAAGTTATTAATTTAATTTTGATAGATGTCTTTGTTTATTTTTACAGATAAATGGTAAAAGTTCGAGTACTTCTGATAATTCAACCTCTTCAAGAAGACTCAATGATCATGTTTGTGTTCATGCGAGATTAGTTATGAAGAACTATACTATTTGTTTATATTATAACAAACATTTGAAAAGTAAGATAATCACTATATTAAAGAAACATTTAATTATGATCAAAGACGATGAGGAACCTTGTAAGAAAGTTAGTCACAATGTGCAACAACAGACAAAAACTTTGCTTTAAGAGTATTAGAATGAGAAAGAAGGAAGACAAAGATTAAACTATGAAGTTAGTTGTGAAAGTTCTTTTTGCAATAGTTAGAATGATTTTGAGAATATTGAAGATAGTATTCCCACACAACAATAAGGGATTGTTGCAACTGTTATGAACAAAAAGAAGATACATGTCTAACTTTTTTGCCCTGCGAACAACTACTAGAGCTCAACTTTTAATTTATAGTGCATCATAATCTAAAGAAGCAACTCATAATATGGATATGGTAATTATTAGATGGTGGTATGATACAGTTATGCCATTCAATACTACTTAAATCTTATTTTCACTAACCTATGGTGGATGTTATTATCTCTTACGATCTAGGATTTAAGGCTCCTTTAATTGATGACTACAAATGTAATCTTTTGAGCAGCTTTGTTAGTGAAATAAAAAGGTTTTTGTAGGAAAAAAGAATGAATTAAGACACTTATGAGTGTTCAATCATGTGAGATAGTTGGACAAGTAGAAGGGAAGAGCCTATTATCAAATCTTTTAATATTTCTAAAGGAATGATGTTTTTGGATTGTGTGTTGACGTGTTTGATTTTAATTGTGGAGGAGAAAAAATATGTAGGACGTGCCACTTGATGAGTATAGTACCAAATGCTCACTGATTTAATTATGAGAGATGATTGTGATATGATATTGAGATACGATACAGACCGATCTTGGTTGATGCTTGGCTCCCAGTTGAATCCTTATTTAATATGTATATTATTGATGTAATTATGACTTTGGACATATTGAGTGAGTGTTGGTTTGTTAGTGATGCTTGGCTACTTGTCGTCCATTTGAACTAAAAGACCTTTACGACTATATAAGTATAGGTGTATATCTAAACAGTTGGTGATGCTTAGCGCATCGCATTCATTTGAGATATAGTATTGTGAGGATTTACCCTTAGATATTAGAGTTCTAATATATTCCTTCTCTTACAATTTATTGTGTATTACATGTGATTTGTCATGCGTCATATATATATGTTTATATTGGTATAAATTGTATATTATGTGAGCACAATATTTGGTGTCATAGGGCAATATGGATTTACTTAGTGAGGTTTGACTCTCCCCAACTTTATTTTTCAGGTCAGCTACTATCAACTTCACAGCAATGACTATGAGGAATGTTGGCTGCAGCATATCTATCTCTAATGTATGTTTTTCCTTCATTTTCACTTGTACCTATACTCTAACATTCATACTGATATCATTTCGTATGTTGAAAAATTTTCTTTAGATCCATGTTAAACTATATTTGTACTAACAAGTGTCTATGTTGTTATTTATTTTTTTGAGATTTTGTACTTCTTTCTATAGACTTACATGTAATATAAGGGCTTCAACTTTTGGGTTTCACTTGCTAATCATGCGCCTGTTCAGGTAATGGCAAAATTGGCATCCGCAATACAGACGATGACCAGAGATGAGATAATAGGGCTTTTGCTCTTGATGTCGAGGGGAGTCCAATGGTGGTGGTAGTAGTCGACAACACTCATTAGAGGCGACGAATCAAAGATTTGAGCTTGTCTTTAATTTTCTCAGTTTCTATGATGATTCTGACATTGTTATGAGGTAAAATTGAGTATGGTTGTGACGAGCTTAAAGAGAGGAGTTGATTGATATATATGCTTGGCCGATTAGAGTTGGCGGTAGTGAAGAATAGAGAAAGATGATAGTTTTGTGAATAGTAACTTTTAGGGGTGAAAATATAAAGATGGGGGTGGAAAAGATATACAAGGGAGGATATTACGATATTAAAGTCTTTCTCATAAAAGATTACATACAAATATAAATACATTATCATTAATTTTACAAATTAGTCATAAGAAACAATTTTAATTACTTTACATAACATTAAAGTTCTTTTAATGATATTTTAGGACATTATCTTCATTTATATTATATATAGAATGCATCTGATAACAAATGGTTAGGATGAGTAATCATAAAACATGCAACGCATATGAATTCAATACGTTTAAATATAAGGCATAGTGCTTTGTCAATCATTTTTTTTTCTTAGATAAGGAATGATTTATTACCGATTTTTAATAGTTTTATTTCTAAATTTACTTATAAATTTTATTAAAATTATATAAAATATATCGGGGCATAATACAGGAACTAATGCACTATTACTATATTGTAATTTGACTCCGGACTACTGACAAACGCTCAAAGACAAGTCAAGAAAAAGATGTTTCAATCATCCACAGTTAGTATGAAATTGACTTTGTTTATTAATGTGGAAATTGTTTCTTAATTTCCTGAAAGAATTTTTGACTTCATCAGAATATCTCCATATAATATATAGGAAAGGAATGTTGAAGTGGTTTCATGGCAATTTCCTTGTTTCCACTTCCAAATGTAAAGAGGGTTATACAACTTTGGTCGTTTAAGTTTCTTGGCAGGTTCCAATATCTGTATGTGTGGTGGTTCTATCACCGGTGATTTTCTATGCAAGTATTGTGGTTCGAGACAACTTCCAAGTTCTTATTTGGTTTGACTTATTGCTACATCAAATCATTACCTGGAAATTTCCTTATCTGCAAGTCTATAAGTTTTTGTTGGTAAGTCTGATCTGGGGATTGCTTGTTGCAAGCAGAGCTTTCATTGTAAGTTTTAATCTTAAGTTTTCATTTTTCTCGTTTCCTTGGTTAGGATTCCAAGAGTTTGTGATTTTTAGTCTGATACTGTATAATTTGTTCCCACTTCCAGAATTCAAGTTTATCAGCTGTGCATGTAAAATTATATGCAATTTGGAATTTGCGACAGGTAAGGTGTAGTTGAACTTTGCAGGGACTTCGGTTTTGATGATCAGTTTGGAGCGAAAGCGGTAAATTCCGGTGACTGTAGAAAGCTGATCTTTTGTTCTTGTTGATGCACAGAATTACTCAAACCAGAGTGGATTAGAGAGAAAGCTATTCGATATTCAGAAATTTTGGGAACAGAACATGGGACTCAAAGAGTCAAAGTATCAGAACAATCACCAATTTGACGGATACAATTATGGGTCTCCTTCAGTTGGAAGTTCCTCCTCACACTCGAGTCTTTCTTTATGGAATGCTGATCGTGACAGGAGTAGATTGCAGTCCAAGTATTCAAGAATTGGTGATGATTACCAGTCTCTTGAACAGGTACCATCCCTATATACTTACTCGTTATTCTTTTGTTGGGTGGAATTAGAACTGATTGTTCTGGTCTCTAGACAAGTTATAAATGATCATGAAGCAATTGTTGTAGGTGACACAAGCTCTTGCCCAAGCTGGCCTGGAATCTTCCAATCTTATTGTTGGCATTGATTTTACAAAGAGCAATGAGTGGACTGGTTCTCGGTCTTTCCAAAGAAAGAGCCTGCATCATCTTGGGGATCATCCAAATCCATATGAACAGGCAATATCAATTATAGGGAGGACAATGTCAACTTTTGATGAGGACAATCTAATTCCTTGTTATGGTTTTGGTGATGGTGAGCGGTTTCAGTTTTCTTTTACTCTAGCAAAACCAGAAAATGAAAATAAAATATACAAGATCGGGTGGTCGTTAGGAATCAAAAGCCGTTCAATGGGCATACGAGTCACAGCCAGCCGGGAGGAGTAGTGATCAACGAAAGAGCTACTAGTTGCCATGTTTTTGAGACTGATATCTGTATGTTTTGCCTTGCAGCCAGTACACATGACAAAGCTGTATTTAGCTTCTACCCAGAAGACAGACCATGCAATGGCTTTGAGGAAGTGCTTAGTCGTTACAGAGAGTTAGTTCCACATGTTCGTTTGGCTGGTTAGTCTGTCAGTTTAATAAGAACCCTGATACTGATATATGATAAGAATCCATTGTTATAGAACCAATTTTCATATAGTTATTCCAAGGTTTCATTCAAGCTAGAATTGGTGAATAAAATTGTATCATCAATAGCAGGGCCAACCTCTTTTGCTCCCATTATTGAAACTGCAATCGAGATTGTGGATGTTAGTGGGGGTCAATATCATGTTCTATTGATCATTGCTGATGGACAGGTCAGTTTTTCTTTCCAATTCCAGAAACTCCTATTGTTGCAAAAAGAAATTGCCTTGTCTCATCGTCTTCTGATTCTGTTGCTTACTAAATGATATGTAAGGTTACAAGAAGCGTCGACGCAGTCCAGGGAAAATTAAGCTCTCAAGAGAAGAGCACCATTGATGCCATTGTCAAAGCAAGGTTGTAATACTCTGTCAAAGTATCCTTTTAACATTTTGATTCCATTAAATGAAGATACTGAATCTATCTATTTGCAGTGACTATCCTCTGTCCATAGTATTGGTTGGAGTTGGAGATGGACCATGGGACATGATGCATCAATTTGACGATAACATTCCTTCTCGGGCTTTTGACAATTTCCAGGTTACTCACTGAATATGGAACTTTTGCCGTAACATTGAACACCAAACTCAATACCTTTTTTGCCTCGATGCAGTTTGTTAATTTCACAGACATTATGCTGACAAACAACCCCATGACCAAGAAGGAGACAAAGTTTGCTTTGGATGCATTAATGGAAATACCATCCCAATACAAAGCCACAATTGACCTCCATCTTCTGAGGTAACTTCACCACCATGTTTCATTACATGGTTTTCGGTCAGAAAAGTTTAGAATCTGAATGTTAACATACCTTGTAATTTGCAGCCGTCGAACAGGCCTTACTAGAAATTATCCTCTCCCACCTCCAGTTGGGCAATGTCTGGTTGAAAACTACTCTAGGCCAAGTAGCAAGTAGCAGCGAAAAGAGCCTAATTCTCGTCCTACAATGGCTTTTAATCATTCTTAAAACAATAAGGTAGATTAATGTGTTCATACTTCTTTGTTCATTAGTCTGCTTGAATACTATAAGGTTATTGCAGACTATATCTTTGATTTTCCTGTGTGTTTCAGGAAATTTAGCAGTGAGCAGAATTTCCAAATTCGATCTCTTTATATAAGGTGGTTTACTTGATAAAGAAATCTACTTTTCCTTGCAGACATGCTATGGTTGTGAAAGAACCTGATATTACCCGCCATTTGCGAAACCAACATCAGTCACCTTCAGGACGAGTCTCTATTACTAGCGCAATCAAACTATACAAACAATTCAGGAACCTGACAGAACAAATCTTATGTGAAGCCACTTTAATTTACATCAGATTAGTTTCTACTGAGAAGGGATTTTACTTGATTTTCTACTCTTGGTTAAGTTTTGCCTTGATTTGCAGTTTTCTGTTAGAACATTCTGTGATGTCAAACTCCTAAATGCTATTTACTTTTTTTATAATTACAGTTCAATTGATCCTGCAATTCTGAAATATCAGAATATATGAAATACAATGTTTGTGTTTTCATTCATGTCATTGATATTATATTCCAACCTAAACCCTAGAAGAGTTTCATACTTCTTCAATTATTAGTTTACTTGTTTTAGTATTTATTTTATTGCTGATTTTGTATTTTTACATGCATATAAAAATAACACAACATCTAATTTCAAAACTTCCTTTTTTTTGTTAATGATTTATAGTAATATTATTTTTATTTTAAATTTAATTCTTTAAATTTAGAATTTTCTAAATCTACACTTTCTAAAACATTATTTCTCTTTGAATTTAAATAGTTGAAATTTTGTTAGATGCATATCTAATTGAAGCTTTTAATTCAATTTCAAATAATTATATTTAAATTATATTTATAGATATTTTTATTTTATAAGAAATTTTTACTTTATAAATAATCATTTAAATAAAGGTTACTTTTAACAAATAAGGAGATTAGTTTAAAGTTTAAAGTTCGTATTTAAAAAGTATTTAAATAAAATATTGAACAATTTATAAAAAGGGTTTAAAAATTAAAATTAATTGTATTAATATTTTATAAATATTCAAATGATATATGGGGACGACGGACAACGGTGATGACGACGATAAAAATGATGATAATGATGATGATGATGATAATAATAATAATGATACTGTAACAACAATATTATATTAAGAGGCATTCAGAACAAGTACATTAACAAGGAAAGGGATCTAACCGGCGACACTCCGGCGCCGGTAGCAAAATTACTCTAAACAACGAGAATAACCAGTGTGGGTAAAATATTATAGAACACGGAAAGCATTACTAATTTAGCTTACCTTTAAATGCTCCGTCTTCAGAATTCTATAGCCAAGCACATGGAAGAGAAGCACAAAGTGGCGGCTCCTACTAATTTCAACAAAATCTGAGCTTTGAACAATTGAAGAATTAGAATCTACTGTAAGATGAAACTTTGTAAAGATCTAGGCCTCCTACAAACTCCTTGATGCAAGGAAGAAGGAGAAGACGAACCAAGTTTGTGAACTTCCCATCCCGCTAAAAAGTCATAGTTTAGGATATGCCATCCTGACAGGATCATGAAGACGTCATTGCAAACTAAATCAAGCCAAGACAAGATTACCAATGAATTCATAGTTCCCTACATTTTTACTTACGCAAAAAATAGACCCTGACAGGTACTCACGACAAAGAAATGCTTGTGCATTATAACAATGCATGAAATCCTCTTTGCCAGTTATTCTGTTCCAACCCTTATAACACTACTATTTCCTTGCCTGCATCTTCAAATAAAAACACAGAAACCAGAAGACATGAACAAGCAAGCAAAGACAGTATATGATAATTATACCATTCTAATTACATTCAAATGTATTCATCTACTTGTGAATGCAGCAAAAACTAAAATGAAACCCCAAACTTCATTCAATTACATATGCAGCCAAAGAGCCTCTTAACTTGATTTCATTGCGCTGCCTCTTGGTTAAAACATGTGTGAAGTCATTTTGTAAATGGAACAGGGTTCCAGGGTTATAAATTAAAAACTCTGACATAGCATGTGCAGTTACAAACCAAAATTGTTGATGGCATTACAACAAAACTTTCCCATTTACAAAGGAAACAATGGCCTCGTTCTTCAAAGACTGTAGTTGTCTAAAGCATCAATTCAATCACCAAATAGATCGTCCTCATCGTCATTGTCATTGTAAGAGCCTGAGTCATTTCTGGGATTAATGCTTGAAGAATCAGCAGCTTTCATTAAAGGATCTTTATCTGGCGAAGCTACTTTATCACCAGAACCAACAGGAGAATATGCCCAGGAAGTGCCTAGTTTGCCAGAGAAGGATTCTCCATAAAGGTCATCATATATTGCAGTTTTTGGAGTGCTCTTGACCTTATTTAAGACTTCTTGAAGCTTATTTGTCACACCTTTTGCAGCACTACTGTTTTCCTTCGTTGATGACTCGTCCTTTCCTTTTGGTATCACCACAGTCTGCACAAGGGATTCATATTTCCCAACAAGGCTTCCTTCTTTTACACCCATAGGACCAGGTTCTGTTTCTACATCTACTCCATCTGAAATGCCAACTACTTCAACTAGCTCACCCCCAACTTGATCTCTGAAAGCTACCCTTGCTTTCTTCAATCTCTTCACAGGTCTCTTTGACTGTTCAACAGATAAGCTGTTAGATTCACAAGATTTTGATGGTAAATCTGGCCTTTTCATACCATAACGGTTAAGAAGAGTATTATATGCTACAACAGATTCTTCGTCAGCTGGATCTGGAGGTGGTGGTAAGTTAATCTCTGAAGGAAGAGGAGGACGTGGAAAAAGAGCTGCATCATTCTTTCTCAAGATGTAAGTGCGTGTTGAAGCAGCAAACCGCAAAGACTGCCCCACTTCAAGCTCAACAGGGCTATCTTTGGTCAACCGCTCATTTGCCACAAATGTACCATGTGCAGACCCCAAATCAATTACATAAACGCTGCAAGAATTAGGAGCATATCAATGAGATAAAGCGTTCGAGAAAATGTATGATCTCCATGTCTACACTAGCCAAAGCTAAAGGGAAATTCATCATGTTTTATTAGATCAAATCAGTTCTGAAGGAGTTGGCTGGTTCCAAGGTTTTTCCAGGACATCGAGTACAATAAATAAACAAACAGATATCTAGATGAAAACCATCTTAGTCAAAATGCATACACATGGTTAATATATATTTTTTGTTTCCTGCAATTAAATTACAGAAGTTACATTCCAAAGGATTGTCTAAATTTCCCTCAATGAGTTCTAGTAGCTATACAACAATGTCTTCCTCGATCACCCGACATAGAGCAAAACCAAGCCAAAGTCAAACTAAAGAAATACTAAATTAAAAGGAATATAGGTTATGGGGCCATGGAAAAGATGGGCATGAGCACAGGGAAATGGATTCAACATGAAAAATAAAATATCAAAGACTAAAAGAATAATATTAGCTTTCTCGGCAATTACCACACCTTCCATTCTTGTGAGGAATGACAGCAGCATGTTGCCGTGATACAGACTGATGATCAAGCACAAAATCACAAGTCACAGATTGCCGCCCAAATATTTGTCTCCTCCTATCCAGATTAATCCGATCAAGAACCTCACCATCCTTCAAAACCTCAAGATAATAAACTCCTGGCCGAGGCTCAATCGCCCAATCAGGAGGCTGCCATGTTGATTGCCCCCCACCAACTTGGGTCAACTGTGGAGTCTGGTTCACCAGAGGCCCTGCCTCTGGGACTGCTTTTTGAGCAACATACGGCTGTTGCTGGAGCTGTGTTTGTGTCTGTGACTGCAGATGCTGAACCGACTGATGATTAGCTGATCTGGAAGCATGTTGATTAGTGGCTTTTGAAGCTGAATTAGCAGTAACAGAAAATGGTTCCGCAGACTGAGCTTTCTTAAATCGATCTAGACCTGCTCTGCCATACATTCTCTCCTCCCTGATATTTGCCAGCAACTAAAGTCTCCTACGTTGAATCGACAAACGACCCGCCTGGAACTTGAAAAAGACACCGACCCAGATGTTCAAATTTGCATAACTTTAATGATACACAATTCGCAGAGACTCATGTTGCACCATCCAGCCACTCTCCTATCCAAACCCTAACTAGTAACACAAACACAAGCACCAAATATGTAAAGATGTTTACTTTCACGCAAATTTGATGACTTTATCATCTTCCAATCTGGAAAACAACACCATATACCCCAACTTACAACCTAACAGAAGAAAGAACAAAACGAAACCCCACATAGATTATAGACACATGAAAAAAAAAAATCCAACTTCACGATTCCAAAACACAGAAGTACACACCAGTACCAGGAAAATAGGGGAAAAAGGAAAGAATCACGGTCAAGAACATCTGGGTTGAGATAATTCTCAACAGCCAAGATTAAGAAAGGTTCAAATCCCAAAAGAAAAGATTTGATAAAAACGAAGAAAGCAAAAGACGATCGGTTTAAGCGAGAGTTGTACCTGATGGGAATGGGGGTTGGTTAGGGGGTTGCACTCTTCTTCTGAAGAAACCGATAAATTTTACTCATAAGCACTGGTGGTAGTGACTCTTGAAGAAGAGAAGAAACGATACACCAATCAGCTCTCCTGTCAATTTTTATATATTAAAAATAAATTCTAATTTTGATTCAATTTATTAGATAAAAGTATATTTTCTTACATCTGTAACTATTTTAGTTCAAATCCAGATTTATATACAAAGCAGGAAAAAAAAATTCCGCTAATTAGGAAATTACTTAAACTAATTAACTAAGAGAGAGTAATACAAAATAAAAAGTTAGGCTAAATATAAGATAAAAGACTCGAAAAATATGTTTAAAAGACCTAAAAGATGATCGAGATACTTTATCCATATCCTAGTTCGCTAAAATTTTATATTGTGGGTGATGTATTCAGTAAGTTAATCATATCATTCTTGATCACTTCTACATATGTCAATGAGGCTTGTAGCCGGCCCGACCTATCCTTAATATTTTTAAGTAAAAAATAAAAACAACGTTGTTTTTGGCAACATGACATTGTATTTTGTCGTTCCAGCCTGGCCACGTGGTCCGATCAGGCTGAACAATTTTGACTCGCGACCCTCCCGTAACTTAGTTAACTAGGGTCAAAATCGGACCAGGCCAAAATTGACATTCCTAATCATTTCTTCTCAATTTTTAGGCCTTTTTTTTCCTCTTAAAATATTTAAATATTATTTTTCACATCTTCTCACTAAAGCGTCAAGGTGTCTTCTCTTATTATGTCTGAATAATTTGAATTGTTTTATTATAGTTTAATTCTAAATTATATACAAACAATTTATGATTTATATAAAAGTTTCAAATTTTTAAATAAACATCAAATTTTGACAAATTAATTGAAAATCAAAATACTGGTATGAATAAATTTAGGGATAGCAATGAGCCGATCCATGGGCTAACCGTCAATTTTTTTAAAATAATTTTTAAAAATTAAAAGTATAAAATAACGTCTTTGTTTAGTTAGGTCAAGATCTGAACTGCCTAAACCTAAGCCTACCTAAGGCCTAACTCTTCGTTTTACTTATAATAATTGAGTCTCGGATCGATCTGAATCTGAGCTGGTCATTGAAAACACCTAAATTTAGGTTCATAGGTGAACTTATTGTTGTTCCTAAATAAATTTATATACATAAAAAAATATATTAATTTGGTCTCGCACAATTCAATGAAAAGATGAACTCATCTCATCCGAGTTAAAACTTGGTATATTTACAAAAAGGAGTTGCACTCTGCAGCTCTACTTACTTTCTTCTATGCATGACCTGTGGACTCATCCACAAACTCTTTACACAAGTCGGCAGAACTCTTCCAGAAAAAGTATGCTTATGCTTCGAAGTTCCAATGGCAAGTTTCTAAAAGAGAGGAGTTCATCACACATTTGAGAACTCCTTCTCAACTAAGCTAAATGTCACCTTCAAGCGATCTTGGACGTTTGAAAGGATGTTCTTTGTAATCTTTTTCTGATGTTTGGTGCTTTTAAGCCATGCAATTCCGAAGGATACCTGCACGTAACAGCTTTTTGGTTTTGAAGGTGTGTCCTCAATTTGGAATTTCAGGTGAATCTGCAAATCATAATTGATGTCGATCATCAGGAATGACGAATGACACCATGAAGAAAGTTAAGACAGAATGCCACATAAAAAGTTCATAAAGAAGAAACAGGTAAAGATGTATGCAGTCTCAGGTTGCGAGCCATACGTTAAAGTAGTCACCAAGCGGGACTTCGTGGAGAGTTGCAACCTCATCCACTACCCACCCTTTCCCATCAGCGAGGGGATACTTCTGCTGCGTGCATGTAGCTTCTCCTCCATAACGGGATATGCGTTTTTCAAATCTGTAATATATTTGCCTCTCTCCTACATCATTCTCTGATTCCCATGGTGTATAAGAATAATTAACATATCCAGCTTTTTCCATGACTTTGCGTTCCAAGTCACCACCACCGAACAGTTCCATAACAAAATTGGCCTGGAACATCTCAAGACAGTCAGATAAAGGTCTTAACATATAATTCGAACTAAGTTAAGAACACAGATATCCAAATATACTAGCATGACCAGGACTCCGAATTCATAAAATGCTCCTCTAGTACTGATCTTGGTAAACTCATGCATTAGGCATAAATGTAGAACAAATTGAGAGATCGAGGGAAAACAAGAGCAAATACAGGGGCAGAAAGAGCAGCAGCGTGAACTTCAGACATGCTAACATCATCAAGACCCAAGAAGGAGCTACTCTCTTCAGCTTGAAGGGTTTTACTCTCAGATTCTTCTTCAATTAATTGCACCTTCTGCTCAGGAGTCAATGCTCTAGCCTTCCATAGAGCCATGATTGTCCTATTCAGTATACAAGCATTGAATTAACGTCACAGACTTAAAACACTCAATCTGTCATTCAATATTAACCCATAAAAGCCATGATTGTCCTTTAGAAAGAAGAAGTGTACATTAGAACCCCCAAAGTAATGATGCACAAGAAGGCATTACATCAGTCATTTACCGATTTGCTACACTGAAAGATACAAAAGAGTGGAACTGGAACTTCAGCCTTCCCACCTCATCTTGTGACTTTGCACCATGCCTTGCATCCATACCTCTGCCCTGTCGTAGAGTGACAACGATAACGGGACTACCCATAGATGAAATAGTAGGAGGATAAACTTGAATGTCTTCTATGTCTTCCCAAAGAAAGAAAAACTTAGTTTTGTGCCCGAATAAATTAGCATGGAACCCAATTATTCTTGCTGACAGAAATAGGCGACCCTGAACACACAATGCTGCAAGTCAATAAGAAACAAAGAACCGAGAATCTCTTGTAAATGACTAAAACCAATTAAGAAAATGACATAACAATCAGAAGAACACAGGGTCATCAGAAAAATTCAACATCACATAATTAAACCTGCAGAAGCATTTTTCTCTTCAAGTGACAGGTGAAGTCATTGATGAGAAACTCCTCGGGTGGAAGTGCAAAGAGCTTCTGGAAAGCTGAATTTGTTTGAGGAGAACGCAGGTTTATCTATGAAATTTCATCCACACTTAAATGTATAAGAAACAGGTCTAGTGTTCTCCATTTATAGAGCAAAATAGCAGAAGTGAAGCCAGCTTAGGATGACTAGCCGTTTACCTTTTTTCCCACCTCTTTCTCCATCTTACTTAAGTAGTCTTTAATAACATTGCCACCTTTCGTGTTGTTCAGGAAAATTCTTAAATTCAGCTTAGATTGGCAAGCTTGTGCTAGCTTTCCTTGAAGAGGAACCCACACATCAGCCAGATCCGATACGTTAGACTTCAGAAAATTAACTTCAGCTCGTCCTAAAGATGTAGCTTCACTAAAAGGCCCATCGAAATCATAAACTTCCATGTCCAACATAGAAGGAGGCTCATCCATGGCATCAAATTCAAATATTTCTGCAGAAGTCAATGTATCCCTTTAAAATTACTAATCAAGAAAGTTCTAAAGAAACTTGCCACAAAATCGTAAAAGCATTTGACTGCGCAGGTTTTCTGATTAGTAAAGTTGCAGGATAGGTGTAAATCAAAGTAAATCATAGGAGAAGTATTTCACCATTCCACATAGGTTCAGATTGTTGAAACTTAATTGAGCTCGTTCTACTTTTGCCATTACAGGTGAAGGTCACATAGGGATCACAGAAGCCACCTGAATCAACAGCTGCTAAATTGCTTCCCTCAATCAACGCAACAGTAAGAAGCCACCCATCTCCTTGGGCTTTGACTCCATGATCACTGCCTAAATGCAAGCAACATTAAATGAGATACCAAATCTTGGCATAAATATGTTTCTCAAGCCACGTAATCATTTCAGCAAAGCAAAAAAGAAAATTACTGCCAAAAATGTATATATAGACTTCAGGTAGAGCCTACCAATGGAACTAAACATTACCCCTTTGTACTCTGGCCTGCATAAAGCGTGAAAGCAACTCAAGGACCCTTTGACATTGGAGAACCAGAACACAGCAGACAATTACTTCACCAATCGAATCAGGCAAATCAAGCCCAACGAATTCAAGCCCTTGGAATGGGCTTGGTGCAGCTAACCAGATGTGGACAAGGATATATAAAACTATAAATACCGTAAAAACTACAGTGAGATTTCCAAAATACTGCATTGCCAGTTTGCAGTCTGATTGATTTTCTGCCTGTAGTGAAGCTAAAACTTGTTCCTTATTGGATCCTGTGTCCTTCAAATCAGCTATCTTAACATTTTGAGATAGCATAGTTGCAAACTGCTCAAAGCTATCCTTTATGCCTTGTCTTGCACCATTTTCTATCATACCCTTCATCATGGTGCTCTGCAGAAAGTTCATTCGCCAAGACACAACAAGCTGTGAAGTTTTTTCTCCCGATTGCGAATCAGGGCCACATATGATGCAGTAAAGTACTTCAATTTTGAAGGTGCTCCCATACATAACATCTGGAGTACTTACAGTAGCCAAAACAGCAAAAGCCTTCCCATCAGCTTTCAAATATGTGTGTTCCTCGAAGGCTTTCACAGCCTTAATTAATTTGCTTGGAGCAGTAGCGTATGTTATAGACCTTTTCAAGTTTGCACCACTATTTTCAATTTTCCAAGGTCCATACTGCTGTTCTGTTTTCCCCTGAGAATCTGCCAATGATGTCCAAAAAGTAGAATCAGGTGAAAACAATAAGGCGTTCAGATCTTTGGGAGCAATTACATATAACTGGTCTAGAAGGACACCCCCAGGCAGATTACTTGGAGTTTCGCTTCCCTCATCCCTAGATTCCATTGCTTTCATAAGTTCTTCAAAGTTATCATAAGAAGACTGATCCACCAACTTGTCATCACAAGCCTCAGCCCCAGCGATTTCAGGTATCTCTATTACATCAATGCCTTTACTGGAAGTGGTGGATGTTGCATCACCATTTTTGTTAAAAATTTGAGCAATTCTGACAGCAAAACTGTTTTGTGTGATAGACTTCTCTTCTTTAGCAGAAACAGTTTCTTCTCCCTTCAATGGAGAGGATGATCTCGATGATCTGGTTGAGCCATTCAAAACCCTAGTGGGATTTTCTATATTTTTCTCTGCATTCTTCCCCAGTTGGGATTGATCACCATCAGGAATTGAGTCGACAGAATTCTTTGGAGACAAACATATATCTAGAAGAATTTCACCTTTTTGAGCATAAAAGAAAGAAAACGTTACAACATAAATCACACAGTAAATTTATAGAGGTTACTGTGCTTAATGCAAATGCCAAAAATCAAACGTACCACGATTCTTCTTCTTGAGCTTCTTGTTTTTGGATTGGAGAGGGTACCAAGAAGTGCCAAGGGACTTATTATCTGCATCAAAAACACGCGAGACTGACATTTTAATTCGCCCAACAAAGTCATCGTTGAAGTACTTGTCTTCATCCAATACAGAAATTACAACTGCGTCACGCAAATCATCAACCCTGAAACTAAATTCCTCACTCCAACTTGGATTCAAGCATTTCTTCATTACTTTGGTCTTGAACTTCTGCTTTCCCAGCTTCAATTTTACATACGGATCGCTCAGGCCGTTAGTGTTCATTGGTGGCAAATTCCTTGCCTCTATCACACGAACTACAAGATTCATTTCTCATACCCCTAACCAAACACCAAAAAGAAAATTGAAAAGCCTAAATTCCCTCCAAAATCAAATCAAACCCAGGAGTGTTTTCCATTAAAGAAACAAAATTTGACATTAAAAGAGACGTCTTTTCTGATTTTCAAAAAATTACCATCAAAAGACATTGGATCAAAAAACAAGTCTTTGGAAGAAATATTCTAGCAGCAACAATCATAACCCAGAATCGGGGACCAAAATCTCATAATGATTGACAAATAAAATTGTAAAAAATGAGAAAGTTTACTATAGGATCATAATGTTAGACGAAGGACAAGATAAAAAATGTTCACGAAAATGACCCAAGATAAAACATTTAGTCGAATCTTCCAAAAGAGAGAACGCATACGATCAAGTGAAATTTGAAAGATTGAATAATTAAAACGATCATTATCTTTTGAATTCAGAATCCAAGTCTTTAGAATCATTGAATTTGATTTGCAGAAAGAGACATGAAACCAAAAAGAAAAAGCTGATGTAATTCTTCAAGACTTGTTTGACATTTGACTTGTCTACATCCTTTTCGTTGTTAATCTCACAGACATTTTTAAGATTGCATAATTAATTTTCAGAACAGACATTTTTGTTTTGTTGATTGAAGATAGTTTCTTAATTCAAGATATTAGTTTTTGAATTACATTAGTGGTATTTAATAGTTTATTAAGAATATTAAGATTGCATCCAACCAAACATTTTTAACTTAAATATAGGATTTTCGGTTGAAAAAGACTACCTTTAAAAATGCATACGCACTAATAAACGAAAGAGTTGGTGACAAACTATGCCTTGTTTAGTGGGTGAGAAATTGTTCATCAGAATATAATCATCAGGAAATGTCAAATCGTTCACATATCTTATGAATGATGAGCAGTGCTTTGATGCAAGCAAGTACAAGTTATTTTCAGGAATAGAACACCAAGCTGATTAGGAAGCTACAACTTTTGACTAATTAGGAAACATTCGGCATCATCAACCTCATAGTCCTTGCACTACTTCTGTCTTTTGTATATTTTAGCCAAGAAAGATTTTAACACTGCTTGGACTGCTTTGCTCGGATGAGCTTCAATGGAAGTTATCAGTTTCTCATAGCTTTTCCTTTCGTACTCAGCAAATTCACCCTGTCAAGATGAACATCAAGGGAAGTTGATAAACAGAAAACCTGAAAGTGCCTTAATATGAACCTACGATACTAAGGAAGAGTAAAGCCACCATCTCTGCACATTTATTGCAAGGACTTAAAGCACACACCTGAAGATTCAGCTCGTTATAAAGAGCCTTCACTTTTGCTACATTGGCAGGGTCAGTTTTCCCATAGTTGTCCTGGATGGGAAGAGCATTAGCGACATAAAAAAGCTATGTTGTCTCATACAGCAATCACATAAATGAAATAAACATTACACCACTCTTACATATAATAATTTCTTTTGCTCTTCAGTACAAAGTTCCAAAGCCTTCACGACCAACCATGAGCATTTGAAGTCTTCAATATCTGTTCCTATCTGAGTACATGTAGTTTAGAAAGAATAAAGTTCTGTTAAATGGAGTTTTATTTGACATGTGCAATCTAACGTTACATGTTCACCAAAGTTGTGCTTACCTTACCAATCGTCTCAGGATTACCAAAGCAATCCAAATAATCATCCTGCACAAGAAGAATTTCAAAGATAAATGACACGGTGAATACTAACACTTAACTTCCATGGACTTCCGAGTGATGCACTGTACCCAGTTGAACTGAATTGTGTATAGATCAGGAGAAAAAAAAGAAAAGAAAAGAAAAATCCATGAAGATAAACATCTTGAAGCCCCATGCATGCATCATTTAAGAATTGCCTTTGCAACACAAGCTGTTACAGAAGTTGAATAGAGCGCAGAAATGCCAAGAAAGACCTTCCATCGCACAAGTAACAAAGAGAAACTCCAGGGGAAAGTCAACGTCATTAACACTTTAAGCATACCTGTACTTGGAAGTAGGTTCCCATCTCCACAAGAATGTTTTTCACGACAACATGATTGTCCAAATTCTCACCTGCCATGAGCAATGCACATGCAACCTGAAATGATTAATGACTGAATGGTCAGATGATCATTCCGATTCTGAAATTCCCAACATTAAGAATGCACATTCTATTGAAATTCAACAACCTATTATCAAAATCCCTTTTACTTTGTTTCTTTCTTTTCTTTGGAAGAAATGACAGAGAATCAACAAAAGGATGAGATGCATAATAAAGCTTTATCTGATTCTAGAATATAAAAGAGGCATTCAATCAGTTAAAGTACACTCACTGGGAGGTAAAATGAATAGTAGGCAGTCTTGTACTGAACAATACGCCTGTGGCTGCAAAAGTTTAAGAAGTAATTAGAGGGCTCACAAACAACAGTAAGCTAGATGAACATAAAGACAACTACGCAGTCATTCAAAGTAACTAAGAATTCTAAAAATCCAAATAACAACAGAAGATTGCTTAAACTCAATTGTAATAGTCTCATTATCTCATATTCCCTATCCTGTGGGAGAATATAATTAGCCCATGTAGCATCAGTGGCATGCAGCTTTGATTGAAGGGTCAAACTCATAAAGGATTTGATTTAACATGTTTTTTAAATATTCATGACCATGAGTAGGAATAATATTTCATAGAAGATTACTGGTTGTGAAAAGATACGGTTTCTTGGTCAAATTTGCCCAAAATGCCAATAGCAGTCAAATTGCAAGTATTTCACTTACACTGACAAATTGTATTTGGACAATTCCTTTTCTCCTTCAAGTGTTGTTATCAGATCAATCATTTGTCCACAGGCTGTTTGGAACTCCACCTGCAGAAGCATACATGAACTTTCAATAACATCTATCCCCAGAAAGTAACCCAAGAAAATATAAGCAAGTTATTTACCTCATTAAACAAATCCACAAGATCCACATAGTATGCCTTGCCTTTAAAGTGGTTTTTGAGAATCCTCGGAATATGATTGCGAAGCAATATTCCATCATTTACTGCAATCATACCAACCTAAAACAGAGTTCATGAATGTCAAACACTTCGGCAGCAATGAAAACAACAGCACTGGAAAAAGAAAGAGGGGGAAAAAAAAAAACTATCAACACAAACCTTGGGTACCCTAAACCAACAAGGTTGACCACGTCTTGTGTGCGAATTATCCATAATGTCATCAAGAACAAGAAAATATGCTTGAAGCTGCAAAAATTGATGTCATTGGCACTAATTAGCTGCTATAATTGTGAAACCCTAAACTGGGAAGGAAGTCATTCAATATAATTACCCATTCAATACACCATCCAAGAGCACTAGCAAGAAAGATTTCCTCTTCAGTTAATTCCTTTCCTTCTTTCAACAATTCATAGCTATCAATCACAGATAGGCCCCTATTCAGCTTCCCTGTAAGCAAAATATAATGCTAAAGCCATCAAGTAATGTATAGATCTTACATTATTATAAAAGTTGACAACAGAAGTTCCCGAACTGATAAGTCCATTCACATTATAAGTTCTTACAAATTTTGAATCCTACCTCCAGGGACATTGTAGTCCAACATCTGCATCAGATTGAACAAATAAAACAGTCAGATAACTGCAGTTTAACTGCACAAATTTATTACTGTTGGCAGAAGGAACACATGGTAAAAGGATCCTCAGCCAAGAACATGCCAAAAGTCAGTTTTTGATCCATAAGTACGATAAAGAAATTAAGCTAGACGCATTATGGCAGGAAGTGTTTCTTTTGTAGTAAAGATGTCAAGAACAACGAATAGGAATTGCACATCCCAACAACTTATTAGGCCATCTTTTCTCTTAAGCCCAAGCAACAACATTGAAGTTCCAATCTCAACGGAGAAACGGGATCAAGAACTAATCTTTAGATTACGAAAACCCAGAAAAACAAAATCAGAAAGAATGGTAAAAGAAGATAAGAAAAAGGGAGTACCTGGTTGACCCATTGGCGAGACTCAGGGGTCCACTCAAAAGCAGGATCCTCCAAGAGTTCCTGCTTGAGAGCAGAGTACACGTTCAAGAACGTAGACTTCAGATCCGCCATGGCTTGAATTGAGGGAGAGAGACAGAGAGACGCAGTGATGTCCAATGGCAAGAGCGTGAATGCTTAGATTTATAGAGGACGAGGAACGTGAGAGAAGCTGCTGACTTGGTTATGTAGTATCTACGGTCTCTGTCTTAGCCTCAGTTCAGTCGCCAGTCGCCAATCACCAGTCACCAGTGGTTTTATTTATGTCACCCACAAAAAAAAATGAAGAAAGGAGCAGAAAATATGTATTTTCTGAAGGAATTAGAGATAACTACTTAATAGGAATAAAGTTACCTATTGTTATTATTTCTCAAATTTCGTAAATTAGTAAGATTGTTATTGAGGATTGTTGTTTTTGTTAGTCATTTGGTGTGTATACTTTTTAATAATTTTAATAATAATTAAAATTTATTCTAATCTCTTAAATTCTCCTGAAAAATTATGAAAATAATTTCCATACTTTCTGCGTTGTTATTGATTAGAATTTTCAATTTTTAACTTTTCGGTTCGATTTAATTTAATTATTCTTAATGTTAAAAATTGATCAATTTATTAATTAATCGGTCAATTTTTGTTAAAGTTCTTATAACTAAAATATATCAATTAATTTCATTTACTAATTTCTTTTTTCAATTGAATTTTATATTTTTCGATAGATAAAAACAATATTTTTTAATTATATTTCAATTTCTTTAATTTTATTTCATCTTTAGTTGATTTTATCACGATATAATATCAATTAAACCTTAAATTTCTTGCCTTGTTGATTTAACTTCCGATGTAATTTTTAAAACATTA
>JAOQMM010000171.1:2882984-2900928 GCA_027563515.1 Erythroxylum platyclados | reverse complement strand
CTTATATATATAAGGAAAAAATATGAAAGAAAACTATTTGCATATATACAACTAAGTAAATAAAAACAATTTGACTACTTAATATTAACTACTAATAAAAATTAGAATTAATATATTTTATTATTCAAGTTGTTATTAATATTAATTAAGTACTTAAAAAAATTTCACGTGAATTGTATTTTCTAAAAGATATAATAAAAAATTTAATTATATAAAATTGAAAAACTACTTTGTAATTGTAAAAAATTATCTAAAAATGATATTCAATATTTAATGATATCAATACTATACTGTATTAATATTAAAACCAATAAAAGATTTGATATAGTATTCACAATTTAGATTGGTACCTTACACTTGAGCATGATTTGAAATTTAACCAACCTAAACTTATTCATTGATTTTAAATAAGGTCGGATTGGATCAGACTATTTTACCAATACAGGATAATCATATGTGCCAAAGACATTAAACGTAACATTTCACATCTTGATCTTAAGAAATAAGGAAAAGAAATAGCATAAAAAAAGAAGAACTAATAGGATTTGTATCAGATCCTATAATTTCCTTCACGTAGTAAAACTATTAATCATGTTAGTTAAGAGATTGATTCATAGTTAAGAGTATGTTTGGTTACCAAAGTGGAATACTGGATTGAGGTTTGAGCCTTTGAACAGTGGGCAAGCTTCCCAAGAGTCAAGTAAGTCCTCAACAGGTGGAGAGTTACATGGAACAAGAAAGAGGCAAGAGGAGAGAACTCCTTCAGAAGTTCCTCAACTTATGTTCTGCATCCAAGGTACCCACAAAATCTTGCACATTTTTAATCCCATTTCAACCATTCATAAAGAATTGTAGGCTCTTGCATGCATTTAGATTGCAAGTCTTGTATGGAACTGAATCTGATCCATGTAACCCGTAATGAAACAGGTTAAGGTGGACACCATTTTAATCGAGAGTGACATGGTTGCAAAAGCTATCCTCGATCTCATTCCCATTCTCAACATGAGGAAGCTAGTGCTTGGAACCACCAAGTCCAATCTAAGGTCTGTTCAAAATATTCCCATTAATAACTTTAATATGTTATTGTGTTCTCATTGCTTTCAATCTCTAACGTTGTCCCTCAAACTTGCAACAATTGAGTAGGAAGTTGAGGTCTAAGAAAGGAAATGGAGTAGTTGATCAGGTACTGCAGAATGCACCAGAGTTTTGTGAGATAAAGATAATATGCGATGGGAAGGAAGTGGATGATGAGATAATGAGTGGACTTGCCTCACCACTTGCCAATCATAATAGTCCCAAGCATATGCCCCAGTTACAGCAACAACAGCCCACTTCCAATGATTCTTTTGCTTGCATGTGCTTCAAATCTCCTCGGGTAATGTAAGCTTATGTAAACTTTAAGAAGCACTCAATCCTGGGGATGGCTTAGTCGGGAGATTGCTAGACTGAAGATTTGGACTTCGTGTTCGCAGTAATCCTTGCCGCTGATGGTGTCGGGTAAACCACAGGCTATGCTGCCTACGCCGAAAGGGTGTATGATACACTTTTAATGTTGTGAAGTAAAAATCCATATGTAAGGGAACACAGAATCTCCATCATAGAAGGTATGTGAAAATATATAAAAAACTTCACTCTACTAATTCTGAAAATCTTTCATCAACTCTGCAAACTCTATAGATTTCCAAAATGGATTTATAGGACAATCTAGCTTGGATTATACTTTCTTAATATTTTAGAAGAGATGCTCGAAACTGGAGTTCATTTTGGTCATAGTACTAAAAAATGGCTATATTGTTTGGAGCAAACTCTAAGTGAATATGATGCACATAGATATAAGTTATGTCTTGAAATGAAAAACAATTTTGAATCCGCTTTATTTACGAACAAGGAAGCTATAAGTAACACAACTAAAAATCTCATGGAGAGTTTGATCTTGGCCTAAGATGAATGCTGACGGCATGCTTACAGATGCAAGTCGAGGAACCACACCAATTCATCCTAAACTTGGTGGTTAAACTCTACTACAGTGAAGATACTATGGGGAAGGTCTTACAGAAAAATAGCTCGACGTTGGGATAATAAAAAGTTTAACACCTCTCATTCTTATTACTCTTTCAAAATGAAAAGATAGTTTTATTTCAAACCCCAATTATGAAATTCCTTCTCTCCCATTTCATGCCTCGAAACACATTGTTCGAAGAGGCTCATCTTTCATTTATTGAAGCAAGTACAAATGGTCTAATTTCTCTCATTTGGGATCCCTAAGGAAGAAGATCAAGTTGGCCCTTGCGAACAACTTGATGCACAATTTCCCTTAACCTTTTAGGAGTGGTGGAAAGGAGAAGCTTCTCGAACGAGAGAAAGGATCCAATGCCTTTGAAAGAATTAAACGAGGAGCCGTATGAGATGAAAATCTCATATATGGTTTTGTAGAGTAACAGTAAAGAGACTTATCTGTTAACTTTTTCACTGTCATCTTCAAAAAATCAAACTAGAAAAAGATTCTCTTTGAAAATTAATTTTATCCAAATTGTTAGAGCTTGAAGAACTCCCAAAGGATCGACATATTCCAGTCCAATACGTTGTTGTATCCTTGAAAAATGGAATTGTGATGCTAAGATCTTGGGTAGAGATGGGGATAAAAGCTTTCCGCATCACGCACCTAAATATTTTTAACACCTAATTAGATTGAAAAATCATTCAAATTCAAATTAAGAATGCCAAAAATGCTATCACAAAATAATCATCTTTTGCAGGTTTATTAGTTTTATAATGAAAAGTATACGTTTTTGTCACCTCTCTAATAGTCTCTTCATTAGTTAAGATTTCGATCGCCCAAGCGCACTTATTTGTTGAGGTGTCACAAGTAATCCTACGGTCCTACCACAATTTCTCCGCACCAGAAGGAGATATTACGAGTACTTTACAAGGTAACTGACAGCTTAATTTTGGTTATGTTTTAACTGAACTGCTCTTTGGTAATATCCATTCAACCTACTACACGATTTGCCACTGTACCTACTTGGGAGTATATAAAGCACTGTGCTTTAACGTCATCTGTACAGAAGTAATCCTCTCAGTAAGAACAGTACTGTAAAGAGGAATGTAGATTCCCCTTGATGACAAGAATCCAAGAATAATTTTATGCATTACAGGTTTGGAACTACTAACAGGCAACAACATGATACATTTCCTTATCATTTGTCAAGAACACGAAAAAACAAGACTTTATCCTCATCACCAGCAACCCCTGAGGTGTTCAGAACAGTTACCCCTTAAATATAAGCAATTGCAGTATGCAATCATTAACCTTCTAAAAGAAATCAAACTCCAGATAGTTATTGGAACCTTTCTGATCAGAATGAACACCAGCTGCAACTGCTGCCTTTTCACTGGTTGATGCTGGAGGTGGTATTCGCTCAATTTCTACTGGCTTTGGTATCTCAGGAGGGGTAGCGCATCGTATTAACGCCCAATTCACACCTTCAAAGAAAGGATGCTGCTTAATTTCAGTTGCCCCTCGTTTATATGCCAATCGGTGTTGTGGTTCTTTAACAAGTAAACCCCTTATGAGATCCCTTGCTGCAAAACTGACAACCGGTGATTCTGGAAACCGAAGAGGCTGGCCAACAACATTGAATAATGTTGCGCGATTGCCTGATCCCTTGAAAGGTGTTTTACCAAACAACAGTTCATAGAGAAAGATTCCAAAAGTCCACCAATCTACAGCACTTCCATGACCTTCACCTTTGATAATCTCAGGGGCCAAATACTCGTGTGTCCCAACAAATGACATAGATCTGGCTTCAGTTGGCTCTGCTATGAGCTCAGGTAATGGACTGACTTGATTCCCGAGTTCAATTTTGGGCTTTCTTTCCTTCTTGGACTTGCTAGAAAAAAGACGCGGTGAGAAGCATGTTGTGGGAGCAACACAAGATGGCTGGATGCATGAAGGCTCAATACAAGCAGGTTGAACACAGTAAACAGAATTCTTTCTTAACGGCTCAGACTCAATGGATGAAGTTTTGACAAGAGTGGGGCTCACGGTACAACGAAGAGAAAGATCAAAATCAGAGAGCATTATATGCCCATCTTCCCTGACTAGCACATTTTCTGGCTTAAGGTCCCGGTAAATAATTCCTAGCATATGCAAGTACTCCAAAGCAAGTAGCACCTCAGCTACATAAAACCTGCCATTTATAACAAAGGAGAACAATTCATTCTCAACCATTCAAGTGCTTATACATTCAGAATATGTCCAGTCACAAGTTTTAGCTACTAAAGTAATCAACTATGAGATTAGGAATGTGTCACAGCTCAGTATCTCATTAGTTAACAATATCACAACAATACCCATGGAAATTACAAGTCTTGAATTCAAAAGTATCATCCAGTAAGAATCTCATTTTGTGAACACCTAGTCATTGACAACCAAAAAGAATGAGGATTGAACAAAATAAGAATAAAATTTTCTATCCTTACAGTTTACAAGATTTGAAGGCCTTCAGATTTTTGTCAAGTTTACCAGTCTCTTTTGATGCTAATAGCACTTCCAATCTCTCCAAAAAACACCAGGAAATAGCAAACCTCAACATCTTCTGTAGCGATTACTAATCAGAACCCAAGGACGGGTAAATAATGATCATCCACTTTTTACTTTCTACGACAATGAGCTGATCCCTTCTGTTTTTTCTTCCAAGCCCTTTTATAAACAACAATTAAGTGAAGTTGGGACAAAAATCTGATGGCTATCTACTAGGGATGTGAGAACCGTGTCTTTCAAACTAATAGTTGAAACAAATTCTCTGCCAAGAACCTTGTAAGTCTTTCCTCCTAAAAGTTCAAGACATGATGTGGGAAAAGCAACAGATTTCATTTTCACCCCTATTCTCATCCTTATTGTTTAATGGATGATGCAAATTTTAAAGTTATTTTTGCTAACTTTTTTTCCTTTTTTTCTCATAACAAACCAAAGACGCAGCAACTCTTAGGCACAGTAGTACAAATATAACATTTTACTGATACAAATTAAAAGAGAAAAAATATCAATGAAGGAAGGTAGGGTTCTTTCACGATCACCAGCCATAGAATTAAATTATATGAATTAAAATGTAACGCAATTCTTAAGGAGCATGGAAGGATGAATAAGAAGTAAAGCAAAGGCATCCAACACACAAAGGATACATTAACTTCAAAAAATGGCTCATGATTAGAATAGAAGTATATCCATATAAAGCTGTAATACATACGAGCACATGCTTTCCCAGTTTGCAAACAAAGTATTTCATGTTTAGGAAAACCAGTTGTAGGTATATCTTGAAGAAAAACCATGAATCATGAACTAACACATTCCTAGAACAAAATATAGATACATGATAAAAGATATAGTGTAAACAATAAGAAACAAGTGAAATATCGGGCATTCAATAACACATTAATCAGGATCAAAGAGTATTTTTATCTGCAAGTCTGCAACACTTGGAGAAGAAATCACAAGATATAGAGTGTGGATCGAACCCAGCCCAAATTATATCTTAAAAGTCAGAACTCAAGGATATCTTAAATGTGAACTTGCACAATCCAAGAGCCAAAATGTAGTTTCTTTTCAGAGAGAGAAAAGTTCTGCAACTGCTTCTCATAACTCAATTATCACCCAGCTCATACAAAAATAAATTTAAAGATTATATAATCTATGATATACCTATTCTTAAATATAGATCAGCGTGTTCTCATTTTTCCATAATCAAAGTTCTATGAGCTTATGCTCCAATAGGCACATTTTCCTATCTAGACTAAATTATTTGCAATCACCTAAAACATGATAGACCGTGTGAGATTTATACTGTGATAATAAGGCAAACTTTTCAAATTAGAAGATATCAAACATAAAAGACTAAGTCAAGTAAATGTGTTACCAAATAATGACCTAAATTAGTTGCAATGATAAACACGAACAAGTATAGACACTAGATTGTAAAAAACAAACAAAATAATAGAAAGTTCAAATATTATACTTCACTGCTTGTTCAGGAAAATATTTCCCTGGCTGCCTCTGTCGAAGAGTATGCAAATCTCCTCCAGGGCAGAACTCCATCACCAAACAAGAGAACTTGTCTGTTTCAAAGTGGCTGTAGAGTGTTGGAAGGAATGGATGGTCAAGAGATTGAAGTATTTCTCGTTCTGTCTGAGCTCGAAGCAGCTTCTTACGACTGGCAAGAGAGCCTTTATCCATAACCTTCATTGCAAAATAACACTTAGTTCCACTCAACTCTGACAAGTAAACACTCCCAATATCCCCACAACCCAACCTCTTGAGCAGTCTAAAATGACTCAAACCCATAACTCCATCCTTTGATCTAACAGCTTGAATGGCTTCCCATCTTAAGTCATTTGCTTTGTGAGGTTTGCTTATACCACTACTAAAGCTGCTGCAAGTGCTCTCATCACTGATATCACTGCTTGTGCTTCCTCTATGCATGCTACTCTTACCACTTTCCATATAATCTACACGATCACTAATCTTTGTACTTCCACTAGTCTTAGCAAGACTGTTAGTTCCATCACTAACTTTGGCAGATACAGAACTGTTTTTAACACTTCCACCGCCAGACATTTTCTTTTCTTGGTCAACAGAATTATCCTGTGAACCTCTGGTTTCATTAATGGTTGATTCTACCTTCGTTGATCCTTCCTCAGTAGTAGGTACAGAGGAACTCGATTCTAACTTACTACTCAAAGAATCGGCAAGCCCTTTCCTATGAGAATTTGGTATCTGTTTAGTTTCAGAAGCTGCTAATGTAACCTTTTTTGATGTGTTATCCACAAACCTTGGACCTTGCTCATCAATTTGTTCAAGTTTTTCCAGTTTAGAAACTTGTGAAGGAAAAGGTTTTGAATCATTAATCTCTAACTTCTGAATGCTAGCTGTTGTCTGCTGCAGCTTCAGGGAGGTTTTGCTACCAGTTTTCGAGGCCATCAGATGACAATCTATGCTGCAAAATTACATCAGAGTGAATGAATCTGCTGCGACCAATAACCATTTGGGATCATCTTTTGGCAGCCCTACTTCCGCCTCCACCCAGTGATGTAGACGGTAAGAAGAAATCTGTTAAATATATAATAATAAGTTCAAGACATCAAGTATGTAATGCATCCTCACTTAGTGATACAAAGGACAGTAATTTAAATCTAAAAACAGCATGAACGCATATAATATGCACTTCACACTAGAACATAACATCAGATAAGAAAACACTACCTAGTCAACAAGCAATACAGACCATATAGTCATCGTATATCTCAAAGAAACAACGGTAATTAGTTGACAAGAGCTTTGGCTTGTTCTAAAAAGTAGAAAGCACAAACTTTGAAGACGATACAATAGTACATAATTTCAGATCAAAAATTTGTTTTTCATGAGAGAACAATTTAGCAACAGAACTGCATGCAAATATTGACCAAATGGTAACACAGGAAAAAAAAAAAAAACAGAGAGGAGGATCGGCAAGCGGTAACCAACCAACTGAATCTGAAACCTTGAAACAAGTAAAAGAGGAAGATTTAAATCCGAACCACCTAACACAATTGAAAACCGTAAAATAAAACCAAGATGAGCATTCCAAGAACCACCAGAAAAAGAGGAAAGAATTAGTCAATCAAGTCGATTTTATACACAGAGCTAAGCTCGCCTCCAGGAAAGAGAAGTACAGAACATGATCAAAGGCTAATTCAGTAAAAACCGGATCTTGATAATAAAAATCAGTGCTTTAAGCCAAACCCACCATAGATCCAAACAAACAGCAGAGATCCAGACGCAAAAAAGCGGGACCATAAGGGAAAAAATTGCAAACAATGAAGGGTAAAAAAAGCACCTAACTTGAAGGATCAGGGACTTGAAGAAACCTTTGCTTTTGCAGTGAAAAGTGGGAGAGAGGCACTGTAGAAAGAAAGCTTCCTGCAGCCAAATAAAACCTGTCCCTGTGTAGAGAAAAGATAAAGGCCAAAACAAGCAGAGATTAAGAGAGAGAGTATAAAAAATGAACTGAGCCTCTAGTTCTGGTGGGGCTTTCAAATGTAGAGAGGGGGAGAGAGAGAGAGAGGAGTCAAAGTAAAGCTATGAAGTTACAATCATTCTGAAAAAAAAAGAAAAAAGAAAATAAGTCTAATAATTTCATTGGTTATTTTTAGCAAAACTCAAGGTGTCTGTATCACACTACAGTTATGAGAAAAGCAGAGCATCCATCTATCAAATACATCTCCTGAAAAACCCTCCCTACCCTTCAAACCAGGTTGGTTCTTTTTCTTCTGCCATGAAAAATTGAAAAGACAAAGAAATTAGTCTAAATAATAACCAATATCAATAGACATAGGTTGGTTAATGTTTCATGTGAAAAGAAAGGAATTCAGACCTTCCACACAAGTAAAGATTACAATTTTGTGAAAAAAGATATTCTTTTCAGGTATTGTCTTCAGTTTTCTTCATAGGTACAGTTTAAAGTTAGTTGGGGTATCTACTTCTTGTGAAAGGTTACAATATATGGTCACCATCTGGACTCAAGTCAGGAAGCATCTCATTCTCATCAGTTAGTCTTAGACAGATCTTTTGTTGTAAATTTTTTATTTGCAAACAAGTGCTCTAACTTCTGAAAATTAGGCAACTGAGTTTCAGTGAATCTTTTGCATTCAATTTAATCCATGGGGTAATTTAATTTTTTTTTCAATTTTTTCTCATGAAAAATGCTAACAAGAGGTTCAATCTGTTGTTAGCATGTAGGTAGGAAGTTGTAACAGTAAAGTTAAATGTAAAAATAAATTGATATATTAAAACATTTACTCTTAATTCTTCCTCTATTTAATGACATTAATCCTTGTATTTAAATATACATTGAGAAGACGAGCCTTAGAGCAATTAGTTTCCAATTTATCAAATAACTATGTAAATTTTTAGATTTTTATATACTCATAAAGTATGTAAACTGTTTCACGTAGTTAGTGCTAATAATCTCATGTTGTAGTGAAGAAAAAGTATATGATTGCATGAGAAGCATTTGACTAAATAGGAGAGTACCTTCATTCATGCCGGACATTAAGATTGTTGATTTCCTTATATGAACTTTTTTTCTTTATAGCAGACTATTACAACTGTAGTCGAATGTTTGATTGTGCTTATGTTTTATAGGGGTTAATCCATTTGAAGGAGATTGAAAACCCTAACACCAACCACATACGGTATAAGGCTACATGAATCTATATATATATATGAGGTTTAATCCATCTTATATCGTAACAATTAGGATAAATCAAAATGTTCAAAATAGTAATAAAATGGAATATACCGTTATTTATACAAGAATTTCCTTAACTTAGAAATGCTTTGCAATGATTATCATGAGTTTCTTTTTTTTGTCTTTAATAAATGTATTTTTACAGATTCGGTAATACTAATGATTAAAAAACTCAACTAATTCAATCAGTTTAACTGTAAAAATCTTGAATTGTCTAACTTTTCAGTTAAGTTTTTAACTTTTTGGTTCGATTTAATTTAATAATTTTTGTTGTTAAAAATGATCAATTTATCAATTAATCGATCAATCTTTATTAATTAATAAGTTCTTATAAACTAAAATAAATCAATTAACTTTTATTTAATAATTTTTCCAATTAAACCTCAAATTCTTTGATGAGTAAGGACAATCTCTTTGGATCATATTTCAAATTCTTTAATTTTATCAATATTTAGCTCATTTTATGACGGTATAATACTGGTTGAACTTTTTAAACCTTAAACTTCTTGTTTTATTAGTTTAATAATCGGTTCGATTTTTAAAACATTCTGATACTAGCCCTTCTTTAAATTAAAATTTTAAAATTTTCTTTGATCTAAACATTAATTCTCTTATCTAAAATACAATGATACCAACCAATTGGTACGTAAGAGCTTACATGTACAGCATTGTTATAAAAGTGATTCACATGCATAATATTTGTATTGGACTTGGATTTCTCCTTCCCAGTCAATATGATAAGGTACTGCCTTGCCTCATAGATAAGAACTAAATCAGAAATTTAATTAATAACAACGATATGAGAATTCAACAAGACGATACCAACCAATAGACTTGAAAACTATTTATGTTGACGTAGGGGATCTAGACATCTTCATGATCTGAACTCGAAGGGAAAACAAATTAAGGTCTTCTTTAATAAGATCTTACAATATTACTACAAAATGTGTACAAACGTCTTTGTCTTCCAATGACCTTGGTACGTTCTTACATTAAATTATACTGCAAAACAAAACTGCCATTACCAGCTCACTTCGTTCCTCTTCCTTCGTACTTTTGAAGGTCGAGACATGATCTCAGCTGGCATGCGCCCTATGCATGTACTCATTATTTTACATTACGATGCACCCTACAAAGCTAACATTGTCAAAGACTACCTAATATTGTTGGAGATGAAATCATATGAACACATAGCTGTATAGCTACATGAATAAGTAATTATATATATGTATTACATGTAAGACAAGATACGTCATAAATGATAAGTAATAGCATATATATATATATATATCTAACACATTGTTTTCCTTATATTAATGGTTCTTGATTTTAATTATCAATATCAACCTAAAGGGGGAAATTACACAAAGTGCCACTAATTAATTATCGTTCACACAGATAATGGACAGCATTGAAAATTAAATACCATAAATGTGTTGAAGGATATTTACTGGTCGTACGCTATTTATTGCACTTCTATAAGTATGAAATGTAACACTCAAATTGATTACGACTCGAAAAACTTTATTTTGTTTCTCATTAAAAACAATAAGAGAAGGAATATATGGTTTATAAAGGTTCATATCCTCTATTTTAATTACCCTAATTTAATCATGTTCTCACCTCAGGACATCGTTTTAGGGCAGGAACAAGGTTAGAACATAATAATTGAGTCAGATGATCTGATGTCATTTATAACTGCAAAAAGATTTAATAACTTACCAAATTAAGGATTTAATACCTGCACTAAATCATTCTAATGACACTTCAATGACAAAATAATTAATAATATGATAGAGTCTGCTTACTTGCATGTTAAGGTAATAAAAAGTTTAACACATTAAAAGTCGTCAATTATCATGAAAAGGACCTTTTATTATAGTTAATAATATAATTTAGTACAGCAAGTATTATTCTTCATGTTTGTAAAATGTATATTTAACTCAAGATTACTATTGTAAATAACATATTTGAAAATTTTAGATTTTGTAGTAAAATGGTATTCAAATTAATTTATAAACACATTAAAATTAGTAAGGCATCTCTGCCTAATTTTTATATAAAACTTACGAATAATTAGAACTATTGAATCGAGTTTCTTCTATTATAAATAATTCTTTTATCATTTGACTATGTACTGTTGAAGAATTTTTAACTAAAATTATTTTGAGAAAAATTTAATCTTAATCTTAATAGGATTACTTAAGAAGATTATATGCATATAAAAAATCATTAAATAATTGATTTACCTTATAAGAAATTGATTCTATTACGGGTCTCATCCTAAATTTTGGACTTGATGGTATAATTTCAATTTGTTCTCTTGAAGTAATACTATATCTTACTTGAATCACGGCTGAAAAACAAATAAATCAACCTTACAAGAAAACAATCATCTTCTTCATGATGATGTGATTACAAAGAGAAAACAATTTATAAATATGTTTGTTTCTTGCTCCAAACGGCATTATCAAAAAAACAAGCAATATAGTGATGTCCCCGTCAACATGATTGAGGTGTGCAACCTTTTATTCTGATGTTTATTTTTATCAATTTGTTGTCTGCTTTCTCTTGCCTTTGGACAGGTTCTCTTGCTATCCAAAGTCGACGACGACCCACAACCACATAGCTCTATCCTGCTTGTGATGTTGAAGTTAGTGGTTAAGTTGAAAGGTTATTATTTCATGTTTTTAATCCTTATTGATAGAAACCTATACAACCGATGTTTCATGCTTTTGTTCTTTGTTTCCTTTCCTCATTTTATATTCTATTTTTCTTATTCATTACCTCAAATTCATGGTCTGTTTCCGTTAAACAGTTCCTCTATTTTCGTTAACCAGTTCCTATCATGTTCTATTAAATTTCATCCACATGTTTATGTGAGATTCACATAAATATGTGGACAAGATTAAATGATGCAGGGTTATAATACGCTAACAGGAACAGAAGATTCGTTCTCAAAGTCATGGACCAAATCTAATAACTGATCAAGTTATCATCACTTCTGTAGCATTTCAAACTCGAGTTTAATTTCTTAAAAGCTAATAAAGGAACTGAAACTACAAATCTGGTTGATCAATGCTATATGAAAATAAACTAGCATGATAAACACCTTTTCATTAGATTAATTATTATGAGGACAGAGCAATTAAGCTGTCAAACTTTTTTCTGATTAACCTCTCTAACTTTAATTTAATTTGACCTCCAACTTTCATTTAAAGCCCATGAATTAATTAACCATAAGATAATTAAACCCTTTTCAAAGTTAGTGGATTAATATTGATTATAAACAGAAAACGAAGCCTATCCACAAAGCTCCATACATAGGGGTGTGTGTGACACACCAAGGCACATGCATCCTCCATGTGTACATACATTTCTTTTGAGGAACTAGGGCAGTACTATAATGCAGTGGTCCTTAGTCCTTACCCTAATTTAACTTGTCAATGATGTCAAAACCATTGATCTAATGTTGGCACCAGATCATGGCACGTGGCGTGCATGTGATACTTGGGGTCCAGAAGTCCCATTTCTTAATTTCCACACCTCAAATCTTGTGTTGCTGTCATTTAACATTACTGCCAAACTTTCATATGATATTGTAACAAATAATTGTGTGGAATTGGAATATATTATTTGGATTCGAGCGTAGATGCCGGCCGTTTGATTATAAGTTTTAGGTAGGTTGACATATTAGGTGCCTAATCCTCAGGCAGTTAACATGTTTCTTTATGCATGTTTGTCTAGAGAGAGATATATAGGGTCTGTTGTTGCAACAACTGAGCTTATATTAATAGCAATGCCATCAAAAATAAGCAGACTGAAGTTGTGTTCAAACTTCAAAGAACAAAACGTTTTCTGTTATCTCTTTGTATATATATATACACACACATATATAAAAAGTATATAACTTATGGACAGTGTGGTCAGGTTCACATGCAAATGTACAACCTGACATGTATATATAGTTAAAGAAAATAGAAGGAGGGTATCCTAAATGCAGGTTTTAGGGCTAGGGTTGCATATAGAGTTGGTTAGTGGGGTTGGGTTGAAGGATAATCTACCAAAAAAAAGGTTAGAAATAGAAGTAATATTTTGCTATAATAATAAAGATAAGACTGAGACACAATGGACCCAGAAAGAGAAAGAATTCTCTCAAATCTCAATGTCCAAAACTCAGACACCCTAGTTACTAAGAAGCTGTCTGTACATTATTATCGTCTATGAATGACTCTTTCTCTTCTTCTTGTTTGTTATAGGCCAATCTTGCATTCAATTATGGTAGAGGCAAATATCATATGTATCAGTTTAAGCAACAAGTGCAAATTCTCTTATAAAAGAACGGAGGGTTACAATTAAAACAATAACACTTAATAAAAATTTCATTGAAACACGGAGTCTGATAAGAGAGGTATGCAACTACGACCTCACAAATATTATTGCAAATAAGGTGCGAAACTTTCTCTCACAGGTAATTTCTTAACATGCAAACTTGGTTATGCAGAGAGAAGTGATATCTTAGTCAGGAAAGAGAGATTCTGGTGGTCCTCGATTGGGATGTAAATGCTAACTGGACAGACAGGGCTTATTGAACTTGTTTGGGCCTCCAAAGATTAATTAGCTACACCAGCTAATAACATCTGTTCATCACAAAGTTTTTCTTTTGTCGTGATATAATATTGTATTAATTATTAAAAAATTAAGTGCCCGTTTAATTTGTTTTTCTGTTATACTTTTTAGATTTAATTTTTAAATAAAAATAAAAACTTATTTTTGTTTTACTTAAATAACAAAAAACTTTGAAGTAATTAAAGAAACAGAAAGAGTAAGTAGTGTGATAGACTTTGAAAGACATTCCTTTGGAGAGTTCAAGGACACACCACATGAATATCAATAATCATATGGACTTTGAAAATATTAATTATATAACAACAATTATAGGAACTTTAATAACTACAGCTATCAATCTGTCAAAGAGGTTAATATTCCGGAATCACATTTTTAATTTTGAAACAAATGTTAAGTTTTACAAGATTAAGAATTGTATATTAATAATAGGTTATGATCTTACAAATCATTCTTCACATTTATAAACGTTTTAGTATAAAATATCAAATACTATAATAACAATCTCAATGCATAAGTTTTTCTGCTTTACGAGGGTCAGAGGAGGGACATCAATTGTATTCAATCTTTCCTTTATATTTTACAAAGAGACTGTTTCTGTTACTCAAACTCGCGACCTTTTGGTCACTAAAGAATAACTTTACTAATTGTTAATAACCTTACTAATTGTTATAAGGCTCGCCTTCAAAATATCAAAAATTATGTAAATATAAAATTATTACGTACTTATTTGAAAGTCAATTCTTTCTTATGTTTGAATACTGCCCATAAATATGTTAAACTTAAGCTTAAGATGATTTAGTGTAAAAAATAAAATTAGACTGTCAATTAAATTAACGTAATGATATTTAATTAAACTCGATCGTAATTAAGAAGATTAATTCAAAACTTATTTTGAATTAATGAAAGCCAATGGAATCTAATGATTTGAAATTTATAAAATTATAAGTATTAAGTTCAAATATTAAAAGATTAAGGTATATATTTGAAACATTATACTCGTGCATTTAACTCGAAAAAGTATTTGAAGCAGTGGTCATGCATTGTAAGATTACGTCAACTCCAATTCTTCGTGACCAATCCTTTTTCTTTGTTATTCCAATCCACGATATCATCTAATTGTCTCATCCGTTTAGACCTCGTACAAGAAACAGAAGTGTATACTGTCTTTAACTAGTCAAGCCATTGTTGAACATCGACCCACCTAGGATTTGCTCAACGACATGTGCATTTTACATGTTTCTATTATCAAATCGACCCAAGTAACTTTGAAAGTTCATTTATGACGTCAACTTTTACACAATATTGTTATTATTTTCTGCTGTTCTCATGCATCCTAAGATTTCGAGTTTAAATCAATTTTATTGGGAAACGGCAAATTGTCACTCAATGTTAAATCACTCTAGTTTAAGGTTACACAACATCTATAAATTCATAATGATTCAATTTTTTCAAATTATAATTTTATTGAATAAAAATATTAATCCTCAAAAATAAATCTAATCTTATAAAAAACATTTACATACAATTATAATTATACATCATCTGTCACATAATTCGTACATATTTAATACAAACAAAAATCTCAATTATATTAATTTTGTTAAAAGCTCTAATTTACCATAACCCTTGATCTCAAGATTGAGAAATTGGTAAGATTGTTCTTTTTTTTTTCTGATCACTCCCGGGTTTCCGGAGCCAACGGGCTCCGACTAATCCGGTTCAAGCAGGATAAGACCCTTATGAGCAGGGTAAGATTGTTCTTTAGTGACTAAAAGGTCACAAGTTCAAATTGCAGAAATAGTTTTTTTATAAAATGTAAATAGAAAGTTGCGTACAATTGATATTCTTCTCCCTATTCTCGTAGAATAGGAAGTTTTGTGCACTGTAGTGTTATTGTTGTTGTTGTTAATAATTTTTCTCAAGATGGAGATATAAAAAATACAAACAGTTAATTGAGATATAAATAAAATAATTAAAATAAATAAGCTAGAACCTTAACTGACATAATCACCCCTTAATCATACGGAAAGTACATTAAATCTCTTTTTCCATACTAAAATTTCGCCTGACGTTATCCAAATCCCATGAATGAATGCTGTTTAAATCCATTGAAATCACCTTTCTTTTTCCATTGTCTTGGATGTCTTTCCCACCATTGTAACATTGTTCTCTTGTTCTTATGTTTTATTCTGCGTGAAAGTTGAACAATAGACATTAAAAGGTATTTTTACAAAGCAGATTTGAACAAACTCATCTATTAATATGAAACATTAGTTGATTAACATCATCTTCTCTACATTATATTGGTCAACTAATATGATAAGTTCTCTACCAAGGAAAGAAGTTGCTCACCTAATATATAATCATTATTAAGGAATCTGTGATAAAGATTTTTATTAGTCGAAGAGTTTGACAAGAGCAGGCATAATATCATTTCTTCATAAGAATGTCAACTTATAATTACTGTGATTATACCCATTTATGTCACATTTTAAACCCTTGATGAATGAGAATGACAATACTGGCTTTTTCTTCCAGCTAACAATGTAAGATTCCAAGAATCAAATTCTCCTGAGCGAACTTGTGTGATAATGAAAACAAAATAAAACAAAGCAGAAATGAACAACACAAACATATAATTTTCTGTGCTTAGAAAAGGACTACAAAAAGAGAGCTAAGAGCCCATATTTCCAAGTATAGTTGATGCTGAGCAGTATAATTTGTCTCACACTGAGTTACAAAATGAATGTACAGAAGGGTTTGGAGGATTCTTACGAGTTGAAGCCATTGAACGAGGGAAAGAACCTTGAGACTGGTATTCTACTTTTAACTTTCTTTTTGTATACACCTAAAATAAGTTACAGTTCTTCATTCTTATCTGCAACTGTCATCATTGCAAACCTTTGGTTTCGGCTTCTAACAAATATTTAATTGATTGTGTAACAACAATATTCCGGTGAGGAAAAATTATATTGGAACTTTGGTTTCTGTCTTTGTAGAACTCGAGAATTGCAATAATGGGGCGAATTTTCGCAGTTAAAACGTAGTTCTTTCCTGCAATATCTTAACATGTATTTCTATATATACTTTTTATTATACATTTACTGATACAATATTCTTTCTTTCTTTTTTCCACTAGAGATAAATGATTCACCAATCGAACAAGTGAGACTCACAGTTCCCATTACAGACGATCCAAAAACACCATGCTTGACATTTCGAACATGGGTTCTGGGAATCATGGCTTGTGCTTCTTTGGCATTACTGAATCAGTTCTTTGGTTATCGTCAGAATCCAATATCCGTATCATCAGTTGTAGCTCAGATTTTAGCACTTCCAGCAGGGAAGTTTATGGAAGCATCATTACCAACCAAATCATATCGAGCTCCAGGAACAAAATGGTCATTTTCACTGAATCCGGGGCCGTTCAACCTAAAAGAGCACGTTCTCATCACGATAATTGCAAATGCAGGATCCAGTCGTGTATATGCAGTAGGTATCATTACTACTGTCAAAGCATTTTATCATCGCAGGATACATTTAATGGCAGCAATGATGTTAACGCAATCTACCCAGGTGAGTTCTGTAGCCTAGCTACCTTCAAACAAACTATGTTTTACTCATTGTATCACTTGCAGAACCTTTAAATTAAATGTTCTTTTCCTGGTATGCCATGTAGAGAATACAATGCAATAAAGAAATAACAGATCATAGCCAAACCTCCCTATTAGAAGGGGTGTTCCTAGTGAAGAGAACTTGCAATACCATGATAACGTTATTTATAGAAGCTGCTTCTTTCTTAGAGTTGCACTGAATACTCGCTCAAATCTGCCACTCTCAGCAACGCACTGATTTTCGTTTACCACGTGTATTTAGCTGCTTGGGTTTGGTTGGGCTGGAATATTCCGAAAATTCCTCGTTGATTCGCCTTACATGTGGTGGCCTGCCAATCTAGTGTTGATTTTTCAAATATGGTGGCTCATCCCATCCCATATTGAAAGTATATAGATTTGTGGGAGGTTGTTTTAGTT
>JAOQMM010000171.1:2837969-2850081 GCA_027563515.1 Erythroxylum platyclados | reverse complement strand
TGACATAACCACCCAAACATTACTTGGATAAAATAAATTCACCTGGTTACAGAGTGGAAGGAATTAAATGAAGGTGCAATATAGGTTTTAACAGAGATTTCACCAACCTAAAGAAATACTAGATAACATCCTATTAAAGAACACATTCAACATAAGCACGCTCGTAGCCACACCATCATTTTCCGTTACTTTTCTGCAATTTAAGTAAATGGTCATACCAAAAACAACTTCAAGTAAATTTACTTGCATGCATAAACAAAACAGTGTGGGGTTGATTGAGGAAAAGAGCGAGTAGCTAACTAAACAGAGAGAGATATATAAGAGGAAAAGAGAATGCAAACAGATCACAAACGTTAATCAGCACCAGAATCCAGAATCTTGTAAAGTTAAAGAAAATGGCAGTCACCACTCACCAGAGTCTTCTAATCCGGAAAACCAACCATAGTAAATGAAAACTGAACCACGAAAAACACTAACTAGAAGGCAAAATGAACGAAGATGAGAAAAACAAAAGAAACCCACATAGAAGTAGCCAAACCAAAATCTATAACTTACCAAAAAGCAAAGAAAGTTTAGAGCTTCACGGAAAGTTGAGAGCTTTGGGGTGGAAATTTGTTTCGGTGTAGTAAGTTCAAGTTCCAACAGCGGAATGTTATAAAGAAGAGGAGTTCACCGGCAATGAGAGGTAGTAAGCTCAGATTACAACATTTGTTGGCAAACACGTGTCAGTTTTGGGATTGTTTGACTGAGGTCTTCTTGACAACGTTAACCAATTCAGTTCATGCGTACTCGTTTTGGTCTCTTGGTCTTCTTCGACTCTCTTTTCTCATTCTTTCTTGTCTTTCAATGTCTCCTGTCTCCTCCGTGTCATGACGCGAATACGTGTGAATTGTACTTACGTCATTACTCGGTCCAGCTTAAAGAAATTGGAATAGTATATACTATGACTTGTAAATAATGTCAACATGAGGTATGTGAGAAATATCGATTAATTATATCATAATCATCATTTAGGAACGTAAAATTAAATCTTTTCACGCTGTAGTAATTGGATTATTTATTGGGATAATATGATAGAATAAGTCATTATTGTTTTAAATTGAATTTTCTACAAATAATTATATAGTAAACTTACCTTTTCTTTTCTACATATTTCGTGAGCCTTTTTCATAATAGGATACGAGTAATAAAGAGGACTTTATCATTTTCTTAAATCCTCTTACCTTTTCCCTACAAGTAATTCGTTGTATAGTTAACTTTAATATTTTAATTAAAAATATATTTTCTTAATTATTTAACTTAAGCAGTTTCTTATTTAGTATATTTACTTTTTTTTTATAATGATTGATGTAATTTATTCTTATACTTGTCTATTTTTGCCATACTTTATGTATTTATTTACATATTTTATCTTGTATTATTAATCTTCACCATGTTCTCTATATATATTGTATTCATAATTGGACTCATTGTTTCTTAATCATTATTCTTTTTACTATTTGTTTTTGTCCGTTAATAAGTATTATTGTACCTAGGGAATACATGTAGGTCTTTCAAAAACATTTACACCATATAAAGGTAAGTTTACATACTATTGAACTTCTCTAAACTTCACATTTCAGCAAAACTCTTACTGGCACTGTTGTTGTTATTTTTTATCCAGCAACTTTTTCATCTTTCATTTACTAGCCTAGTAAAAACAAAGTCATTCTTGGAAAGAAAGTCATTATATTATATGAGACGCACAAATCATAAAATATAATGATAAGATAATTGGATAACATTGTAATTGTCAACATTTGGAATGTTGGATTTGTACGGAAACATTGATTATATGAAAAGTTAAGGATATTGTAATATATGACATTACATTGGCAAAAGCAATGGAGGACCAGCAAACGACTTGTATTCATGCTTCATGTCAATGGATTACCATTTTTTGGTACAAGAAGAGTTTTCTCTCTTAAGCTTTTCAACAGCTGTTGAAGCACTTTCTCTATAAGCAATGGAAGAAACAAAAAAGAGAATGCAATCTACACAATAACAAAGAAACAAACAAAACAGTCAATTTTTATCACTTTGATGGATGTCAAAAAAAATATTTCAAGCATCAACATATTGACACATACAAGCACTGCCCCCAACTAACAACTATACAAACCACCACCTACATCTATTTTATCATCTCCTAGTTGGTCAGAATGGTGCACTAAATTACACTAGATCCATCATGACACTAAATAATCTAATTGGTATTGCAGGGCAATTACAGGTCACTTAACATTCCTATCAAGGTTGGGGCATGTCATCTAATGTTACTTTACATTCATAAGTAATCAAGGGAAATTGCATCATGATTTTATTACCATGTTTACATTGTTGAATCACTTTTTGTCTTCTTTCTCCCTCTGCTGACTACGACTTGACCGGATATCTAACAAAGTGCTTCAGTTTGTGCCATTCTGCTGGAGACTGCTTTCCCTGTAGCTAAACTGCCTGCTTACTTCACTTTGATACTGGTTTTTTAACCTTTTGTTTCCAGTTGCTCTGCAATTAACAAATTAACAAGATTTAAAATAAAGTCTGGAGCAGTCAAATACGAAGCATGAACTTAATTTAAAGGTAGATGCAAGTACAAGCGGCTCATCGTCAGAGATTTCATCCTCTTCAACATCTAAAGGCTGTGATGATTCTATAGACACTTTCTCTGGCTCTGCATTGGAATCCTCAGCTGCGAGCATTTGCTGATTTCCTTCAGATTCTGAATTGTTTTTGTTAGCATCCTTTTCCGAGGCTTCACTCAAGTCATCTGCTTCTCTCTCCTCTATGGCATCACCTTTTTTAGTATCTTGCACTCTGTTTTCTATATCTTCAGAAACTTCAGTCTTAAAATTGGATTTTGTCTCTTCGTCAGATTCCTCTGAATGATTAGGGCTCTTGTCTGCTTCATCCAACTGTGCTCCTCTTGAAACCGATTTTTCCTTAACAGATTCCTCCAAATCTGATAGATCCTCAGTCACCCTCTGGGGTTCTGATAGATCCTCAGTCACCCTCTGGGGTTCACCTTGAGACTCATCTGGGAGGAAACAAACCAGAATTGGGGGGTCCAATAAGCATAATTATCTATATGCTAGCTTGGCAAGTAAAAAAGAACAAAAAGATATGACAATCACTCCAATCGCATTTGTAAGTGCAACTGCAGAATCAACACCAACATAGAACTTAACAAATAATTTCACATAATGATGAATAAAAACATAAACCAAACATAAACCAAACATTGACATCACATTACTTTAAACTAAAAACCTTTTACAAATCTAATCCACAAAATCGACCTAGCAATTGTACAGCTAAATGCTTTGACAACTAACGTCCTGGGTTTTTACAGAACTTGACTTCCCAAGAAGATACTCTATCAGTTATCTCACCTTCTTCTGTTGCCGCAGTAGCCTCAGGGTCTAATGACACATCAGAATCCCCTTTATCTTTGGATTCTTTTGGCACCTGTTTAGGTTTTTTCTTCGGAGTTCTTATTCCTTTAACTCTGTAATATTAAAATTTGACAGAATTATATAAAGAATTCAATGGAAAAAAAGTGCAACATAATAGCTCAACAAGAGATAAGGCATTTCATACTGACATTTTGGTTGATTTCTTCTTTTGATTTGAACCACTGGAACTTCTACTTTTTTTAGAAGGTGACCTGCAAAACAGTTAAAAGTATGAGACGTGAAATGGGGAGAAGGATTTCTATGCAACTTGAATTCCATAACCAAGCCATTAATGATACCACAGAGAAGGACAAGTAGTTCCATAAGTTTATATAGAAATGGGTGCTAAAATAACAAACTTTTATGACATATAGCAACATTGCCAGGATTGAGACAAAGAAAAACCCGCAATACATACAATACTTACCATACAGCAGAAGAGGCCTGCTGAGAAGAGCTCAACTTCTGAAATGGAAAAAGGAAAAATTACAAATGCAACTATCAAGTAATTTCTTCCTGTGAAAAATTTTTTAACCCAGAAGCTTGAGGAAAGAATGTTAAAGATAGCGGACCTTTGAAGGTTTGCGATCAGCAAGCTGCCATCGCTCTTTATCTAAACGAAGTACTTCAACATCTCCATCCTCATACAGTATCTGCACTAAGCAACAGATGTTATTCCAGACATGAGCATCACAAATAGTCTCAATATACAAATTCAGATACAGAGGAGAGAAACTTACCACATGTTTTCCCTTTAGTGGGTCATAAGATTTAACTGTACCTTCATAAAACCTGCCAATTTGACCAGCATGAATACGTAAATGTAATCCCAAAGTTAAAAGAGATTTCTAGAATGCCATGGACAGACAGGAAGATTTTAGCACAGCACTTTCCTATTCCCATCATCTAAACCTCAGTACTATATGGAACTTTAAATCTACTTATCCCCCAGTACCACTCAGAAGTAGAATGACAAACAGAAGCATCTTAAACTAGGAAAGATAGAAAGCGTCTAACGAAAATTAGCAAAGAAAAGAAAAATTAAGAGATGTTCACAGAATGTCTTACTCAGCAACACGAGCACATTAACTTGATTTTAAGAAGTGTTCATGTCAACTAAAGACCCAAAAACTATTGCACATAGGTTAAAAGAAGTGGCAGGACAACTGTCTGAAAATTTTATGGCTTTCAATCAAACAAAACTGTACTTACTCTTTATCCAAGGGCCACCAAACTTTGATTTTACACCCAATTAGTTCTTCATTGTCAATGCCACTTTTCTTTGTTGAGCACTGGAAAGCGGAAGAGGAAGTTAAAGCGAAACAACAAGAGAAATAAGTAGGACATAGTATTATATGTTGAAAGGGAAAATATCCAGTGCTGTACATTACAGGAAAGAAACCTTCAAAGAAGAAAGCCAACTACAAGGAACACTAATAAGAATTAGAGTATGTCTTATGCAAAAAAAAAAAAGAAAGTTTCAATGTTGCCATTTACTGCAGGATTATGCCATATGCATGAATTTAGACTAGACCAGCATATCACTATCAACCTTGAACACCTTAAATGTGAGGTGTTCACAGTACTCATTTAAGAGCAAGAGAGACAGAGAGGGACAAATCATAAAACTAGAGGTCAAACTCTAAATCTCACCGCTCAAAGAAAAATATCTTCTTCCAGTTGTTGAGGACGTATTCCCAACTAGGTTTTAATGCAGTAATAGAGCCAACCAACTTTCATCATGTTTTTCTTGGTACATGGATAAGTATCGCCAGATGGGAAATAATATTAAACATAATTGAGAAGCAATCTCTTAGATTATGCTCAACTGAAAACACCAAAGCAATAAACTTGATATTGTTTCAAGTGAAGGACAAGATATTAACCTTTGCTAACCCTGCAACGCTTCTTCTTTTTCGCTTCTTCATGGATTCAGTCACAGACTTGTTAGCAGCATTCTTCTTATCAGTCAAAGTAGGCTTCTAAAGCAGAACAAATTAAAAAAAAAATCATTAAACACATATAAGCCATCATACTGATCATTAAATAAATCTTACCATCAGATCATCTTCATCAGTATCTCCAACTTCATTGTCATTGTGACCCAAATCAGTAGTTTTGCCTTTTAGTTTTGATGAAAAACTTCTGCTTTTTGGAAGGAAGTTAGATTCAGCGTCTTCTTTCAGCCTAAACTTTTTGTCCCCAGAATTAGGACTGGAATCATGTCCTAAAGCTTTTAAGGAAGGGTTTAAAGGACTTTGAGTTGATCTTAAACCACTATGCCCATATGATGATCGCCTGCGCTTAGGAACAGGAATGGAAGAAATTTCACCAACTTTCCTCTTTTGAGCTTTTTGATTATCCACTTCCGATTTTTCCTCACTTGAAAAGTTTTTGTGCCCGTTGCTAGACTCGAACTTGCTAGATATCCCCAAATTATCCAAATTAATTTCCCTGACCATTTTTAAAATATCAACATCATTATCAGCATCCCTTGCTTTGACTGATGAAGACTTCTTTTTACCCTTTCCGCTCTTGGTTCCCTGAGACTTCAACTGTCTTATGATTTTCCCAAGAGGCATTTCATTTGCTTCTGTTTCACTGTCTTTTTGAGCCTGATCCTCAGCAACATCTGAAACAACCTGATTTTACCACAGGAACTACAATTTAGTAAAAGTTGCAAGCAGCACCTAGTGGCACAGAAAACTATTGCGTTGTGAAAAGTGCTTCTACCACTGGAACATACTTTCTGATCTCTTTCCAAGTTAAGTGATTCCATGTAAGCCAAGACACTCTCATCAGCCAACCATGTATATCCTTCTTTTGCCTATCAAAAGCACGAAATACCATTAATGAAAATACGAATATATTCATAATGTACGCAAAAGAACAAAATCATTCAAATCTAAGTGAATGAAGTGACAATGTAAAAGAATTAATAAACTCTGTTGATTCTGGAAAAAACCATCAGGAACTTTACTTTTCTATGAGCCCAATTAGTTTCCTATCAATAGAACAACTAAAATTATTTGAAATTGCCGAAACTACCATAGATTCATTGCTTTCTTCCTCTTCATGTGGTTTATACAGCATTGAAGGCAGAGATACCCTTGAAGCCAACTTTTGCAGATCATCCTCCTTTTGAGCTAAGCGCTTGGTAACTGCCAGCCCAAGATCAGAGATAGCATGTGAATTCTGTGGACATCAAAAATTCCAATCATAAGACCATTTTTACTCACCAAAATTTTACAGTGACCAATCATCACTTTTGTGGCAAGTTTCTATTCATTAAACAAAAAGATAAAGAAGAGTAAACATTAGGAATAGTTTGTCTGTGACCTTGGATTTTGCTGCATCAACTATATCTTCAGAGGACTTGATACTCTGAAATATAGACACTACAGCAGAAATACTCTCCTCCTTGCTGGAACCAGAATCCAACTTAGAATCTTCATCTTTTTGCACAAGCATTGAAACAATTAAGTATAATTTCCTGAAAAAGCATAAAAAAAACAGATAATGTTAGTCCGCAACAAATTTTCTACAAAACAAGGATTTGATGCTTTCATTTAATAAATTACATAGATTAAATATTACGTTCAAAGCAGAACTAAAATGGAATCAGAAACTAACCGATATATTGGTTCAAATGCTTTAACATCTTTCCATTCATCTGCACAGGGGCATGACAGATGAGCAAGAGAGTGGACCAAGTATGGGAGGATGTGTTCAGGATAAGGTGACACTGGCGTTGCATCACTTTGGACGGGTGATTGTCGTGCCTTTGCTTGGTGATGCATTTGAATGATATCAACAAGGTTCTGTTTCTCCTGTAAATTCAAACAGGGGGTGAATTTCAATCAAGAAAGTATTTGCAGCTTTATTTTACAGGAAGAAAGAAAGCATAATTAGGCAGCAGAGGTTAAATATGAACCAACAGGTTCCAGCATACGTACCTCTTCCAGATCAGAGGGCTTTGATCCCATTGAATTCAATAAGAATGCACACGCATATTTCACATCCAGAAGCCTGTCCTTTATATATTGATGGACTTTGCTTAAAAATAGCTTTCTAGCTTGGGGAAAGGGAATCTAAAAGATAAAAAAGAAACGGAAGAAGAAACAGAGCAAAATAAATTATGACATAAACCATCAGATAGTTGCAACTTACAAGTAACTGGAAAACCGATGATAGCAATAACCAGAAAGCACTCTACCTCTGGTGTCCTCAATGTTAAGTGGAAGATATCTATAGGTATCTTATGATCCCATTGCTTTGATAATCTAAGAACTGCCTTTGCAGAAGCAAGTCTCAAATGGGCCTTGTCAACTGAGCTGTATGATGAGACAACTTGGTAAATAAAGCTATTAATCTTGCAAGATAAAAACTGACAAATCAAAGATGATATGTAGACTGATTTTAAGTGGCAATAATAAGATACCTTGATTCTATATCTGTTGACAATTCTCCGAAACAAAGCATCTTCCTTAGGATTTCAAAAAGGTCATCAATACCAGGACGAAGTTGTGCATCTTTGACAGGCAAGTAGCTCTTAACCAATGTCTTAATACCATAAATCTGCATGCAATATTCATTTCAAATTCAGATAAAAGGTAAAGAATCAGGGTCTAGGGAGTACAAAAATGAAAACTTTACTTGATGAACACAACTCATCTTTGAAAGAATTGAGATAAATAAAAAGGACCAACCTTCAACAAGCACAGTTCACTTCTGTTATCCCAACCAACATTTGAATTGTCTTCTTTCTGTAACAATAAAGCATCCTTAAATATGAAGAATATTAATCAGTAAATCATAAATAAGAGAAATTGAAAGGAACTTCAAGGCATACACTGCCGCATTCCAGGATCTTATTTTTGATGAATTTTTCAATCTCTGCCTCTCTAGTTTCAAAAACTGGCATTGCAGTCTGTGCTATGCATCCCAAAGATTGTAATACAGCTGGCAAATGTCTCTTCTCCTCCAACATATCAACAAGCCTCTGAGCAAGCAAGCAACATCGTTTTTATGCAAGTACATTTATAAATGGCACCTTACAGAGAACATGACACATCTGACCACTAGTAGCATACAATAGGAGAAAATAAAAAAAAGGCACTACCTTGTACAAAACAGAGAGGGACTTAAGCCCATCATCCTTTGTTATAGCTGCCAGGGCATGTACAGCATATTTGGCCTGTCTTCGGGTGCCTTCCAAACAGAACCTTTCTAATATGAGGTCAACTGAACTGCATTAATCAGTAAGTGTGTAAGGATATATTTAAGGTGCAAATCAAGATGCCAATAGTTTAAAGGGCAGTACCTTGACGACACTGCAAGTTGTTCACGTATGCTACCACCAGCTTTTGCCAAAATGTGCAAAGCCCCTTCTTTGATCACGTCATCATCATCTTTGAGGAAATTTACTAGTTCTTCTTCTGCCCCACCAAGCAGTAATGGACAGAAACGTGCAAGAATCTGAAAACTCATCACATAAAACTTCAATAAGTTCTCAACAGATGAAAAAATTAACTTGATACTTAAATTATGAGCTTTAAGCAGGCACAAGCATACAAATGCCATTTAGTTTCAAAGTCAATGGCCTCTTAAAGATATGCAAGTCTATACTGCATTCACTTAAATTATGAGCTTTAAGCAGGCACAAGCATACAAATGCCATTTAGTTTAAAGTCAATGGCCTCTTAAAGATATGCAAATCTATACTGCATTCACAACAACTAAAATCATAGAAAAAGACAATAGGTATCTAACACAAAGTTCCCAACTCAAGTGATGGTTAAATCACAATCAAGAAAAAAGATGTTGAAAGATAGTCAATGAATAAATGGTCACTTGATGAAGGATCCAATACACTTTAGACTAATGTCTTGTTCTTACCACAAGTATATCCATGCAAGATTGAGTAAGCTGAGCATTTCCAGAAGATTTGTGTCTAGCAGCCTCCAGAAGAATATCATTGACATGCTCCTTGTTGAAAAGTAAATAAGAACATTTCAAAGAGAGATTGCTCAAAAATTCATGGAGTCTGTGCTTCTCACCAAGGATTTTAAGCAAATCTTCCTGCAAAAAGAAAATTTTCAAGAACAACTTTTAGAAGGAAAAATGCAGGTTCCTGTTCAATATAAGTTGCATGGGACAAGTGACTTTGGTTGACTTATCGAATGAGATTTTAGGAAAGCAGTACAACACATCAATTACTTCTATATTAGTCATAAGGTGCCAATTACAGTGACCAACTAAAGGAAAATGTGCATCAGAATCAGATCCTCTAAAGAAAAAACTATTTTCAGCTAGAGTCTGAGACAAATTGGTAAGGCTTACATCAATGTAGTAAGAGACGTCTACAGATAAAATAACAAACAGTAAGTATCTGGAGCAGAATCAAGAAATCATAGATAAGAACTAGAAATCAGGAGATTGTGGCAGGTATTGATAACAACAGCAAACATCATGGTAATGCCTGTTATAGCTGGCACATAATCTGGATAACCACAGTAAGATCATCACTCACAAAGTTGAAACCATAAAGCTTCCAAGTTCTACCCCAAATTTGAAGACCACAGACCCTCAAGTCTAGTTTTCTAATCAGAAAATTGCAAAAACTGTTCGCATTTATTACTATTATATCACTTACCCGACTACTAAAAGTTTGACATAAGCTAGTATTTGGATCAAGTAGACTTGTCAAAATCTTCCAAATGTTGGTATCATTCAATTGATCAAGTATCTGGAAATTCTCCTCAGCTTTCACAGGTTCAGCAAATGAGCGGGACATGATCCGGAAGCAAAAGAGAACCTTTTTTTGGATCTCAGGAGCATCTCCATTCTGCACTTGAAACACATGTGAATAACTTTTTTCTCAACTTTTATGCTAAACATGAATTGAATTAAATTTGCTAGATTTGTGTACCTGATGCATCTGCCTAAGGGACAGATATCTCTGCATCTCTTGCTGTAATCTGCATTAAAAAATGTAATATTCATAAGAACAGCGAATAATCCATCAGATTTGCAAAAACGCCAATAGTCAGATCTAAACCAAACATTAGTTAAACTCACCTTTGTTTCTGCTCCAAAATCTTCTCAAATGCTTTAAGCTCAGCTTTGTCAAATGCAGAGAAAACTTGGACCCAGTGCTTAACTCTGTTTTTTACAGAGAACTCAGCTGGAAATAGAGATCCAGAAAGAGCTGATTCAATTGTATCTGATCTGAAGAGAAAATATACATGTTAGAAACTATTTTAACCAGTACCTGGAGAATCAAGAAATTAATAGCTATAAAGTTTATCAGATCACCTAAAGTATTACCATGGAAGGGCAGAAGAGGAAAGGAAAAAGAATATAGCAGAGAGTGAACAGTAATATGTCTTACCTGAAATCTTTGTCATACAAACACCTCATAATCTTTCCAGGAATCCAATCAAATTCACTTGGATTTATTGAGCCCTCAGTGGACTTCACACAATAAACCTTGAATATCTCAGCAAGTTTCTCCATGGTATAACTTTTAACAAGTAACTAGAAGTCCAAGAAAGAAACACACCACACATTAATTACTACGAATAACACCATAAATAGTTATGCAACAATTTCATGCACCAAAAGAAAAAAGCAACGAGCCTACTGATTTATCCCTGAGACGATCTGCAACTAGTTTTATTGTTTTTACAGGAATTGAACTCAAGGCATGACATGCCACATTGGAGATCACATCAACAACTTGCTTTCGGACATTCTCATCATAGTCCAACAGTCGATCACAAAGGGCGGCTGGAATATATTTAACCAAATCAAATAAGGTGAGGTTCTCAAATGAATAAATTTGTCAAAACAATCACCATACTTACAAAAGATTTGGGGAGCCTCAGCTCGAAATGGATCTGTCAACAGGCAATTTTTAACATGTTCGAGGACAGACATCCTAACCCCAACTACTCTATCAGTCAACCTTTTCAGAAACTCTGAAAATATTGGCTGAAACGATTCACTGATGGGAGATCCTGGCACAGCAAATAGATCTCCGACTAATTCCACAGCTTTCAAGCGAATCTCTAGCTGATCAGCCTGCATTGGAAACAAACATAGTATTTGATATCTAATACTAATAGGATGATCAATTTGTTTAATCTCATTTTTAGTAATCACATAACCAATAATTTTATTTTTATTCCGATTCCACTTTTCATTCTTAAATTTATTTTTTATTCAATTCCTTCATAATATGAACTAGGATGATCTCTTATTTATTTAACAAAATAATATTATGTCTAAATTTTAAAATTTCTATCTTACTTTTCACATTCAACAAAATAATGTTATTTTATTAAATTAATAAAACGATATCAATTTTTATCAACCTAATCAAGTCAGAGCTAAACCCCAAAAATAAACTGGCTCAAAATTCAAAAAGTTTTCTTGTAAGCCCGTGTTTAACGCTCAAATAAAATTTGATTGATTCGTAACTCTTTAACTATCTTGCGTTTCGAAGGGTGATGCATTGGACATCTTAGCTCGTGGAACCACAAGGTTTCCAATGCTACTTTGCGCCTAGAAATATCATATTCCATCCTTGATAGTTATGGTTGTGAGTGTACCGA
>JAOQMM010000171.1:2827628-2837869 GCA_027563515.1 Erythroxylum platyclados | reverse complement strand
TTGGTGGAAGAAACAACCTCCTTGACACCACTTCGGTGGCGAAACAACCCGTTGGCACAACTTCTACTGGCGAAACGCCCTTTTCTCACAATTTCGGTTGACGAAACACCCCATTGCCATAACTTCGGTGGACAAAAAAACCCCTTTAGCACAACTTCGGTGGGCAAAACAGTATGTTGGCAAAACTTCGTTGGGTGAAACAACCCGTTGACACAAGTTTGGTGGGCAAAACACCCTGTTGTCACAACTTACTTTGGCGGGCGAAACACCTCATTGGCACACCTTTGGTGGGCAAAATAGCCCATTGGATCAATTTCACACGAAACATCCTGTTGGGACAACTTCGGTGGGGAAATAGCACGTTGGCAAAATTTCGGTGGGCGAAACACCCTGTGGGCACAACTTCGAAGGGCAAAACAGCCTATGGGCACAACTTAGGTGGGCGAAACACCCTGTCGGCACAACTTCAGTGGGCGAAACAGCCCATTGGCACAACTTTGGTGCATGAAACACCCCGTTGGCTCAAATTCGGTGGGCGATAGACCCTGTTGGGCACAACTTCCGTGGATGAGACAGCTCGTTGGAAAAATTTTGGCGGGCGAAACATTCGATTGGCATTACTTCAGTCAGCGAAACATCTGATTGGCACAACTTCAGTAGGCCAAACAGCCTATTGGCACAACTTTGAGGGGCGAAACAGCCCGTGGGCACAACTTCGATGGGCAAAACAGCCTGTAGGCAAAACTTCGATGGGCGACACACCCCGTCGGCACAACTTCGATGGGCAAAACAGCCCGTGGGTAAAACTTCGATGAGCGAAACAGCGCGTTGGCACAACTTCGGTGGGTGAAACAACGCTTTGGCACAACTTCGGTGGGCAAAACAGCCCGTTGGCACAACTTCGGTGAGCAAAACACCTCGTTGACACAACTTTGTTGGGCGAAATAGCTCGTTATTACAAATTCGGTGGGCAAAACATTCGGTCAGCAGAACTTTGGTAGGCGAAACAATTTGTTAGCGAAACTTTGGTGGGAAGCACATAAGCAATGGATATGGAATTACCAGTAGCTCCCCTGTGAGATATGGAGCAACTCCTGATAGGATATTAGGAGCACAACGATAAACATCATATATAACTTCATGGTAGTCAATCTGCTTATCTGTGGACCTATTATCCCCGGATATAGATGATATGAGGAACTGTTTTATGCCAGCTTCAAGTTTTCTGGCACATTGCTCTATAACATTCATGGCGAGCTTCCTTGCAGCAGGGGAGATCTCCTACAATTTACATGCATCATTCAATTATCTGCCATTGAGGAAGCCATATAATAACAAATACAAAATTAAAAATAATAATAATAGCCCTGACAATGTTAATTGCGCATATAGCTCAAGAGAAAATGCTTACACTTCTGTTACGTCCTAGTACAGATAAAATAATAAGCAAAAGATCCTCTCGAACATCCTCACTTTCTTCAATGAGAAGGACCATGATTGTCTGCATCGAAGACAATATACTTTCTTGATGATCATCACTGCAAAGACAAAGTTTCGACATCAACCACGTTTTGAAATATGGAACACATACTTCCTTTATTCAGAATATGACTATGAGCCCCAAATATAAATGAATAGAGAACAGTGAGTGTACACAAGAAAGGGATTAGAAAAGGCTAAGGAAAAGAGTCTGGACCAAAGAACCTGCACTTAGGATTATAATGCTAAAAGTTGATCCATCCTGACAAAATATATCCTATATTTTTCAACTAAACTAGTGCAAACATCTGGAACCACTTATTTATTCTTCTACCAGAACTTTAGTCTGTTATCATGACACCGAGACAACCTTTAGGCTCAGACACACACTACTCCATAAACTTTCTAGTAGGACATTAGCCACTAGATTGTCAATCAAAACATAGAGAACATATAGTTCCATGCTTCCACTACATCAACTCTATAGCAAACAATCATACCTGGGTAGAGAAACTTGAAAGTTGGATAAAATTCAAATGATTTAACTTGAAGTGTAAATGGAAACGTCTGACTCTCAAACTTTTACAAGGAAAATCAACCATTTTGGCATGTCATAGAGAAGAGTTCTAGATTGGAAGAACTAACATACAACATCTAGATCTATACAGAAATATTTCCTTGATCCATATTATTGCACCGAGCTAAAAGATACTAAAATAAGAGAAAAATGATTTCAACACATGCAAATAACATTGAGCATCATAAATGAAACAAAACCATGGGATATAATAACACACCTGGCTACAGAAAAAAAAGTACTGAACATTTTATTCACCCGATCATCACATTCAAGATCCAACATCGCAACACATGACCTACATTTGGCAAGAGTCTCCAAAATAACAACTCTCCTTCCAACTGAGGGACTACTAGCTTCGCTTAACCCACTAAAAGTGTCTACAATCAAGTGGAAAACATCCTGCAGACAGAAAACAATTAGCTAGGAAGCAAAAAATTTAAGGTTTTTAGTAAAATGGAATCCATTACTCAATAATTGTGATCAAGGTAAAAAAAAGCACCTTTAGAACATCACCGTTGTAAGGAGCTTCAGGTGCAGCAATCCGGGTTATCTCACAAATACAGTTTGCTACCAAAAGTTTAACATCTCTATCTTGATGCTTTAGCAATTCCATCTTTATAATTGCATCAAGAAAAGGCTGCATTGACTCCCTTATTGAAGCAGATGGCGATTGATCCATTTCAGAAAGAGAGGTAGCAGCTAGCTGCAGGTATAGCACATATTACTAGCAAGCAACAAATAAGAAAATAAAATTATGCCCTATAAAGAAAATACAAGCAAGGGTGCGAACGAATATTTTCCATGGTACTAAAAGTCCAATTTTACCAAGAATGCATACCAACAATCTGAATGTACATATCGTAACAGATTGGCCTGTACACAACACAAATTTCATAAGACAAGTAGCATAACAGTACCAGACCACAAAGTAAATATCAGTAAGAGGAATGCTTAGTTGGGGCAGTAACTGGTAGCAGTATCCCTGAGTCACAAAAAAGCAGTTTCATCATAGTTCTAGCAACTTCAGCTTATACAGAAACTCCATAGAGCTTATGTAAGTTCTATGTATCTAAACAATTAACTTATATGGAAAGAATAAAAAGAGAATGACAAATATCATCAACACTGGAATGAGTAATTACGAAGGGGAAATATCATTTTTCCTCTGTTACATCTCTTCTTCTGTTCTGTAGTTGTGCAATTAAACAGCAGAGTGAGAAGGCCAAAATTCAGGCAGAGAAACAGTTAAAGGGTCTGTTTTTAGCATTGTTTTCGTTGTTCTTGTTTCCAAGAAAGCTTTTGTCCGCCCAATATAAATGGCAAAAGTTGCAATCATCAAGTTCTGTTAGAAACAGATGTAACCTTTAAGCATATTAAATAGCATATGATTATCTTGAGATTATGACTTCTATACACTTAAAAGATTGAATTAGAACAATTTTTGCAGGTCCCACCTAAGCCAAGTAATTCACCAAGAGCCAAAGATCCCTCCTATTAATGTCAAAATTATAATGGTAGTAATGTTTTATTTTTTCAAGACTGCTAAAGCAAAATTCCTGCCAACACGCTGCCATGAAAAGGAAAATAGAAAATAGATCCATTTGGAAAAGGAAACTAAAAACTGCAACAACAAAGAGTGCAATTCAATAAAACTAATCATTAGCTGTTATATGAAAGGACATTGGAATCGACCCACAAGCCAGTATCTCATGCACATCTGATGGCATCTGCTATGACATAAAGGTCGTTTGGTTGTGCCCAGAGAAACTCATAAACACTATTCACACAAATAAAGTGCAATAATATATATGAAACCTATAACTTTTGATGAATCAGGTCTCTATGCCAGGATGAAAGGACAGCATTACTTTTTATGGCTTGAAGGGCTAGCACAACTTAATCCAACTCACCTAAACTCTAAACTGTTACATTGTCATGCAGGCCATGCCGATAAACTGAAACGTCAACCGTCATAAGAAAATTAAAGACAAGAGCCTCTGGTGAAAATCAATATGAATGGGTAAAATCACGGACAAGATCTTCAGAATTAAAAGTAGAATATCAGTCAAAAATTGGAGTTCAGAGCCATTTTTTCTATTACTTGAAGCCAGAGAGAACCAAAAGCCTTCAAATGATGGAAATTCATTATTTAACTAGCCTAAGAATGTTTTACACCCAAGCTCAATTTTCATTGACATGCACTTGGTTCACTAAAGGTCAATAATTTAGTCCTCAGGAAAATATACCCTAGCCACTAATTACAATATATACAACCCAAATAAATAAACAGAACCACACTAGACAACGAACATAAAATAAACAAAGAATTAACAACATCTACATTGTACTCAAGTAAAGTAAAAAAGAAAAATTATTCAGAAACAATAAATCATAGAACAAAAGGGAAGCCAACAAACCCTAATTGAACCTGACTCCCAAAGAAAAAACGCTCCAGGACCACAAATACTACAGAAAACAAACTTTCTACTCTAAAAAAAGCAAATTCACATACTAAACCTGAGAAAGTGTTAATATTTAAGCTCCCTTAGAACCCTAACAAATCTTCTTAAACCCAAAGCTAACTCAATTAGAGCTTGAAGCAACCGAACCAAACACCACAAGAAATCCTCTCTCACACACAAACACATAGCAACAGCAACAGAAACAAGAAGAAGAAAAAGAAGAAGGAAACACCAAAATTCCACCCCTTTTCACTCTCTTTGAAAGCAAACAGAGAGAATAACAGTATTAACTAACCAAACCCCAAGAAAGGAAAGAAAAAAGTTGCAAAATTCAACATAACAAATGCACACCTCAAGGAGCTTAAGGAGCTCATCTTTGGAAGCGGAAAGGTTCTCAAGGAGCTTGGATCCCACCTCCATGAGTTGCTGTTGAACCTTCTCCTCCATGTTTCTAAATATACCTACTCTTTCAAATACGACCTCGTTCAGAAGCTTCGAAGCACGAGCTAGCTCATGGACTTCAATCCAAGACAATAGGGTTGGTTAAGTACGCAAGGAAGAAGATGTGATTTCTCCACTCTCTCTCTCTCTCTGCTTTTGTGTTTCGAATATTTTTGTTTTTAATTTTTCTTTTTCTTTTTTATCTCGAACAGGCAGGCTCGCGGAGTGAACTCTCAACTCTTAAGAGATGACTTCTCGCTTCTATCACACATCTGCAGTACTTACTAATACCTAGCCAATCTATCCCTCACATGACATGACGCTAAAGGACAAAACATAACATTATCCTCGGAGGACAACATTTTGAACTTGTTTGCTTCAAGGACATCAATTCTCATTATTACTCTACTGAGATAAGGTTGTGTGTATTAAAAACATGTTACTTTAATTTGGTAACAAGAGTCCTTACATTTATTAATATCTTAATTTTCTTTTTCTAAATTCTTGGAAAATTAAATGATTTTTATCATTTTCAATTCATATCTAAAAGTTAGAATACAACGTCTCTATTAGTTAGAAGTAAGATTACGTACTACTAAATTTCTCAAACTCTATATTTTACTGAAATTTTTATTGAATATTCTTGAAAGATTGGAATTTAAGGATTAAACCCACTTGCTCTATTTTAATGATAAATATTTATATTTTTTAACTAACAACAATAAAATCCAATAATAATTATGCTAAAATTAGGTTTGGGGAATTTAAATAGTTTTTGTTTTTATTAAATAAATTCTTAAGTTGATCTCTCTATTTACTAAATAAGGGAACAAACTTGTTCCTATTACTATGTCCTATTATATTTTATAAGGATCTATTTATTCAATAAATGAAACCCATAAAAATTAAATAGGTGAATATTTATAAAACAGAATATAAACCAAATAATGGAAACAGATAATATGAAATTATTAAATAAAAGTTATTTTTGTTTTTGGTATCTCTCGTTCCAATCATTCCTATACATCTTTTTCAGTGATGCTCATGACATTCGTTTACGTGGCTAATGTAGGGTAGTCGAATCTTTTTACAATTGAGTTTTTGTTTTCATTGAACGACTCGAGTCTATCCCATTATTTTCCGTTAATTAATAAATTTATTTATTACTCGAGGCCAATATCTAGCCGTTTGTTTCAGAAATGTAAGATTTGGACTCCAAATCTGTTTTTCTTTCCTTTTCTTATATAATAAGAGACTTCACGATTATTATTCTTTAGTACTTTTCCCAAGAGCTTTTGGTACTTTGAAAGCATTATTCTGAATGTCGGAGTGTATTAGTACACTAGTACCAATCGTATTGGTAAAAAATTGGCATCGACCCAAAAAAAGTACTAAATTTTGGTATTGATCGATATTAGCTCTTTCAATTATTACTGGCAGGTACCGACCCGGCAATTAAAATATCAATCAAATATTAGCTAGAATTATAATTTAAAAATAGGATTAAATTAAAAAAACTGAAATTTTCTCTTATATAAAATAATAATTACCATTAAAAAAGCTTGTGATAAAATAATCTTCAATTTATTTCATAAATAATAAAGATGCAAATAAGAATGTATTAAATAAATTTTTATATAATTAGACTTATACATTATACATTAGGTGATTAAATATATTAGTTTAATATAATTTAAATAATTTTTATAAATATTTTTAAATTATATATATTTCATATTGACTATATATACTTTTTTAGTGTACATATGTGAAAGTTGTTATAATAACTTTTGAAATATGTAAAGATAGCATTTGGAAGTAAATTTACTTGATATAAATTTATATTTTTACTTTATATTATTCTTAGTTTTAGATCTATATGAGAGTTACATGATCTTTTTTTAATGTTAATTTATTTGAAATATATGAAAAATAATATTAGTAAAAATAAAAATTGTTTTTATATCAAATTTATATTATTATAATTAATTGAGATAGGACTGAACTAAAGTAAAAAAATATCTAACGTAATATATTAAGGGAATGTTTTATAATTTTATAAAATTTAGAAAATATTTTTTAATTTCAACAAATAATTCAAAATGATATTTGATATTGATTAGTATCGGGATCATGTTGTACCGGAACTAAATATGATACCAAGTCTAATATGATATTCATAACATCAGTTGAAAGAGAATTTTCTAATGACTTATCAATGTTACACTAAATTTATCATTAATTAATTAAATTGTTTTATTTTAATTTTTATTATTAAATAATTTAATTAAAATGTTATTATCATAATATTTCTAAATCTTGGTGATTTCGTTCTTGAACAAAATTAGCCTCCAAATCAGTAATTTCTTTCCATGGCTAGTGTTTGGGTATGCACTCTCTTATTATTTGTCAATCTTTGTTTGTTTAAATTACGTATGATCTTATTTGCTTAGAAGACGATTATCTTTATGAATTCTCTCTGGACAACATTCCCTTAGCTAATAAGAATAACTTTCATTAAATTTTTCGATTTTATAAGATCTATTTTGAATATTTTATAAATATTAGGGCTCAACTCAAACTCTAAAAATGTTAAGATTTAATTTAGATTTTAACGTAAATTTTAAAGTTTAAAATAAACTTTTAGCTTAAACTTTAACATTTATCAAAAGTTTAAAAGAATCCTTAAATTAATAGAAAATAATAACCTTTTAAAAAAATTTAACCTGAATTTGTAATTTGTCAAACCAACTTTCTAAAGTTTGGAGAAGTTGGGAGTTCACACCACCATCCATCACGAATTCACGATCCTTCAGAGATCCCTCGCCACACTGCATACAAAGAGTCGACGCGTTTGCGTCTTTATGCATGTGTGGCTTTCGCTGCCCTGTCCTATCACGCCTCGTCTAGCCACTATCACACTACTAAACACGCCACCTTTATGTCGCCTAGCCACGAGACCATAGTCGATGTCGATCATGCCAAGCTCAATGTGTAATTTCGATTAGGCTTGGCAGTTTTGACCTGATCCAACTAGGCTTGCTCAGTGAGCGATTGATCGGGCCTCAAGTCTAGGTCAAATGAGTAACCACAAAATGACATTGTTTTGAAAATTTTTCAAAAATAATAAATCAACTCTAGCTTAAGAAAGGATGGATCGGGTCAGATTTCGATACAATTTTTATGCTTTTGAAAAACCGTATACGTAGTTGTTTCGCGAACTTTCGGATCTTTTTCTGACAAATACAAAAATCAGAAAAATTAAAAGCACCAAAAATAAACGAGACCGAGATTTGGTAACGCAGTTCGACACTCTTTGACTACGTTTGCGGGGCCCTTACCTAGCTTAATCACTTTCACAAAAGTACAATAGATTTACCTAAGGCTTTACTGAGCCGACACCACTCAACCCTTAACACTATCCCTCAACCTCACTTCCCGTGAAAAAATTTCCCACCCAATAGTACGACCGCCTCGTACTAACATCAACAAAGGATTTTTCACAACAATCTTTTAATTGAATGACAGTAAATAGATAACTCAAGTGATTGAATAATAAAGAACATAAACTAAATACACTTGAGATAGAAATAACAACTTTCCTATTGCGTTCTGCTCCCCTGAGATGGATCATAAAGTTGTCATCACACAACAATGGCTGATTCACACACGACACCGGTGGAGCCAACACCCAACACCAAGATCAAAGTCAACGACCCCTACGCACAAGACAATCACGCCCACTTTGAAAACAAACTCACAACTGCACCAAATTATACATTGATCACGCAACTCACAAGTAGATTCACGGCCAAAATCCACCAAGCTGCACACTCACGTTATTCAAACAAAAATCCAGCACAACCCAAACTTCACACCCACACGTGACAGCTCACACCTTCCCTTTCAAGATAGAGTTTTATCACATCAAAAAAATTATCCAAGATAGTCCTTTTGATTTTTGAATCTAAGTCAAACATAAATCCAATGTAAATTCTACCTCATCTTAATTAGGATTTGAAACTTATCAAACTTGTCTTGGAAGAGTCCCACAAAAATTCAACTAAGTCCAATTATCAAATAATATCCAAAATTAAATAATTAAGATATTGACATATATCTTAACAGCTTTCATAGACCTTTGCTCACAAATATGCCATAATCAACATTGTCAAAGGTTACCAACTTTGGTTTTTGGAGATTCGAGAATGTGCTCTACTCGAAAACAACTTGAGTCCATGGGATTGGAGCTCATATATGTTGTAGGGACTGCAAAGATTAAACAACCTTATAAACACGTGCTTTACAAACTCTATGTTGGGAAATAGGCAAGAAATTCTTGTTCATTTAGAACTTAAGCCTATTTATAATATATTTTGGATAATATAATAATTTAATTATAATTAAAATTATAAATAATTCTAATTAGATACTGATTATAATCAAATATCCAATATCTCATATTGATCATTGCTTATTAAATATCTCATATTTAATCATAAAGTTTCTCAATATTTACAATCAAGTATAACTTGATTAAAACATTTTTTTCTCTTCAGCTCCTTCTTTATACGTGACTCATTAGATTCTCAAATATGTTTGCAATGGATAAATCAAGATTGACGTCTAGCAACACATTATGACCATCTGAATATTTAATATTATCAAAAGTGGTTTTGATTAACCTTTCCGTGCATGCTTTTTTTCATATAATTCAATCATTTTATCATACAATATTTTGATTAGACATAAAACATAGGATTTAATGTCTACTATATTTTGAGTCTAATCATATTAATTCTCCACCGTTAGTAATTGATTCATTTAATGACATTACTATTTTTCAAAGTGTCATTTCACTTTGACAAAGAATTTCCTAAATTATCATTGATCAAGAACAACAGAATATTCTTCCTAATTACTTTAGAGTGATAAATCTTATATTGATCACTCAACTACCTCCATATAGTTCATACTACATCTAATGACTACTGGCTGAGTTATCCTTGACTACAATAGGTCATAAGTAGTTTCAAGATATAGAAATCCTTGTAAAAACCCGAAGGGGTAGTAGTTTCGCAAAATCTCCGATTTAGCCGCGGTTGATTCTAGCACAGGTAAAAATTAGAAAAATTAAACGCAACAAAATAAATCAACACCGAGATTTGGTAACGCAGTTCGGCACTCCTTGCCTACGTCTGTGGGGCCCTCACCCAGCTTAATCACTTTCACCGACGACAATAGTTTTATACAAGGCTTTACTGAGCCGACCCACTCAA
>JAOQMM010000171.1:2814694-2826077 GCA_027563515.1 Erythroxylum platyclados | reverse complement strand
GTGAGTGGGGTTTGGTAAAAAGGCAAACATTATTCACTTACTTTATTACACTATTCCATTACTTTTTCTTACCAATCTCATTAGTCTAGTTACTCTTCATCCAATTATCATCCAAATACTTGTTAAGGTTTGTCTTGGACATGTTCAATTAGTGGCCTAAAGTTCTTCTTTAATGTCCCAGTAATTAGGATTTAATTAGCAAAGTTACCGATTAAGCTTTATTAACCTCATCCCATTGATCATCTTGACTTATAGTAATTTTCCGGGATCCTTCGGGTCTGAATTGCGTTTTCCCTAGGTAACAGAAAAATGTAGATAACTCCTTTAGTAGCTTCAATTTGATATAAAGATCATCTCAATCGGAGGTCTATATAAAAAGTTATAATTTTTCTATCATAACAACTTATTTTGATCTCAATTTTGCTCAATTTCGAATTTATTCAATTTTAATCATTTAATTCTATATTAAAATCATGCAAATTTCGATTAGGGTATGTTTAGGGATGTTATATACAACTCCAGCTGTTTGCTTAACATAAAGGATTGTGAAGAAAAATATGCATATCTCTAGTCAGTGACTCCACACCGTCCACCAGCGAGGGATAAGAGGAATCTCTCCATGATTCTACCCTAAATTGGACGATCAAAGATCATAAAAAGAAGAAAAAGCATGTTTTTTCAAGACGAGAATCCTTACCTCGATTTACCAGCATGGTGATGAAGAAGCCACCTGATGCCCTAATTCGGAACCTTCTGGAGTCCCCTTTCGATGGGAGAGATTTTCTTTACCATCTATAAGATTCTTATAATAGTTAACTCCTTGTCTACGACTACTCTTATTACGTTGTCGTTTTTTTAAGTTTTAGTACGTAACTGTGTCTAACTCGGTGTCATTTTGGTTTGGTCTATGGTTTCTTTACTACTGTGTCGTTTAGCTTTTCCTAGATGTAGGAGAAGCTCTTGAGCATGTATATTTACATTCATATTATTTCAATATATTTCAATTAAATTTTCAAAAAAAAAATTCTCACTCACCGTCCTCTCAAACGATGTCGTCGGCCCTTTTCTTTAACCAATAACCTAAATTCCTCCCGCGCAGTCGCAAGAGTCTTCAATGGAGGGGACGGAGGGAAATGACGGTTTCGCCAACGCTCTGGAGAATCCATCGAATTCTCCTTCCAGCCCTCCGCAGCAAGGACCACTACAGCAACGGCTCTCCAAAAATGCCCAGAAGAAGCTGCTAAAGCAGCAGAGATACGAGGCAAAGAAAGCAGAAAAGAAGGCATTCATCAAAGAACAAAAGAAGAAGGAAGCTGAGAGGAAGCGTAAAGAATGGGAAGAGACTCTAGCGAGCGTTCCGGAAGAAGAGAGGTCGAAGCTTATCGAGTCGCGCAGAGAGCTGAGGAAGGAGAGAATGGAGCAGCGTTCACAAGAGAAAGAAGAGAAGATTGGAAGGCTCACAGGAGCTAAAGAAGTGGGTCAGAACATTGTTATTGATCTCGAGTTTGCCCATCTAATGACTGAAAACGAAATCCATAGCCTCGTTCAACAGGTTTTCTCGGTTCTTCTTGTGATTTTATTATGTGGGTATGTTGCGGGGTGTGTAATTACGTTATAATGTAGTGAAAGTTTGAATCTTTTTATTGTTTTTGGTGCAATGGGTGTGTTGTGTTTTAAAGTTGAACTTGGTTTGAGTGACTTAAGTGTTAGGTTTAATTTGAATAGATACAAGAATCATTATCCAGTTATGGTTTTACGAAAGTGTGGTACTAGGTAAGAAAAGCGGAGTTTGTTAGCAAAGACCTGAACTTGCGAGGGAAAGGTTTCAGTGGAGCCAAGTATGAACCAAGCATATCATCAGGGTGCTATGCTATTTTAGCTTTGGTTGACAATGAGGCTTTTCAATTACATTTTGTGAAGCTTTAAACGTATGCGCTTCATATCGGTGGGAGTCATGAACTGGAGGAACTTGTTTAAAGTTTTGATCCACATAGATACAAGTGGGATAGATAGTTGATCAATATAATCACTGAACCATGGTTTTCAGGGTTTCGTTTTGAAGATAATGGCAGATTTATGGGTGTTAATGTATTAAAATATCCACCATTCAATTGGCTTTCTTTGTGGAAATCAGGAAAGTTTGACAAACATAAGCTTTTTAGATGTATTGTTGTTTCATAATTATTAATGTTGTCGAAGTTTTTGGCACCTCATTGGTGTTATCTTGAAACAAGAACTGCTGCTTTATTCTTTAAGGTTTTATTTACTCTATTTAACCCTTTCATATTATAACTTTCTCTTTCAGTGATTTAACCTTCTGAACTTCACATTGATGTATATGCTACAGACATTACTTATTTGATGCTTAAAAAACCATGGAATTCATTGCTCTTTGATGATTGTGTTTTCTAGTTCATTAATGTGATTATCACCTGGATTGACATTAAACTTTCTATGTGCTGGCAGACTGTAGCCTAATAGAATCTGCAGGTTATGTATTGTTATGCAGTGAATGGCAGATGTGCAAACCCTGGTCACCTCTGGTTGACCGGCTGCAGTGGGGAAATTGAGACCCAGTTGCAAAGACTTCCAGGATTTCACAAATGGATAATTGAGAAGGAAAGTCAATCTTACATTGAAGCATTGCAAGATCAGAAGGAGAATCTGGTATATCTGACAGCAGATTCTGAGACAGTGCTAGGTGAACTTGACCCAAAGAAAGTATACATTATTGGTGGTTTGGTTGATCGTAATCGGTGGAAGGGGGTAACGATGAAGAAAGCAGAAGAGCAGGGAATTGAAACTGCAAAACTTCCTATAGGAAATTACTTGAAGATGTCAAGTTCTCAGGTTTCGTTGCTCTCTAGTTTGCTTCATCATTTTCTTGGAAGTTGTATGAACATTGCCTCTGTACTGATCTATTGCAGGCATACTGTTCTTGTGGCAAATAGAATCCAATTGTTCTATGAAATTGAAACCTTAGAAATATGACATTCTGCAGATTGTCTTTTGGAGACTTGGGACATGATTACATGAATAACACTGCCATTAGAACATCGGCTTTGTCTTAAACAATTATGGAGTAAATAGAATAAATTATGCATGGTATGCACTATGCCTGACAGGCTTGCTTGATATGCTCTAGTCTTGTAGTTTTGTAAAATGGCTGAAAGGAGTTTGCAAGAAGTGTAAGTGCTATATCAAATTACACATAGAAGTTATTAAATTTTGATGCATTTATTCAAATGACTAGATGTGCCATTTGATTTCCTAAAGTTGGGTTGATTGATTCTAATTCTGATTTCAGACTCTGGTAGGGTATGCTAGGATACCATATTGTTTTACCCCCAACAGTAGGCTCTGAAACCTGGAAAACTCATACTCCATTATTTAGCTTTTGGTTAAGCAAATGAGGCCAGAAATCTCCAAGGCTTTTATACTTTATTTATTTTGTTGATTGGAGTGCAGGTTCTTACGGTTAACCAAGTAATAGAAATACTGCTCAAGTTTCTAGAAACAAGAGATTGGAAGGCTTCCTTCTTTCAAGTCATTCCTCAAAGAAAAAGAGGTGAAGTTGAACCAGAAGAATGCAAAGAAGCAAACTCAGACGAGCATGAGGAAAAAGATGAGCCTTTTGAGAAGAGAAAGAAGTGCATTGAAATATCCAGCTAGCTTGACATTTCTAACTTGGAATTCTTCATATCTATACTGAAAATTGAACGTATAAATTGTTTTTTTTTTTTTCCTTTTCAATGCGAGCTTCTCATTTTATTCACATACTCGAGAACATAATCCTCATTTCTGTTTTGGTCAAGGGGAAAACAACTCGTGGAGCCATAACACTTTCATCGTACTTGAATGTGCAAGATTGTTGTTTACATGATGAAAACAACTATCAACCGGAAGATAGAATTGCACCAATTTGGTCTTACTATTATTTAAGTAGAAAAGAACATTTTTCTTCATATGCACTTGCTTGTAATTGATTAGAGAAAAACAAAGATAAGCAATTGAAGTTCAAGGAAATACTAATTTTACAGCTTTTTCAAAATTTTCAATTAAGTGCTAAATTTATTTTCTTTTTTAATTTAGTTTTATATCTTTTGAAAATTTATCTGTTAAGCTCTTTTTCTTGCACATTTTTATTATTATCAAAATTTGAAAATTGAATTTTAATTCTTCTTTATTAACAAATAAAATTCAGTTATAATCTTTTAATGATTCAGATACTATAAAATCTATTATGTAACTCTCTTAAAAGAATTTTATGAATTCAACTAATGATTTATGTCATTCTTGGTTTTATTATAGTTAAAAATGTATAATTGTAATAGAAATATGAAATCTGATTGTTTTTCACTATATATTTATGAATTATTATGATAGTCAATTTGGTTTTTTAATTCTTTAAGTTTTAATAAAGATTTCTCTTTTACTAATCTTATTCCATTTTGTTTAATATAAAAGTCAGTCCGATTTGAGCTAAAGTTAAAGGGTCCAGTATGAATTGATTGGATTTTAAGTCATGCTCAAACATTTTCTTTTGATTTTGAGCTTCAGTCCTTGAAAATTAAAATTTTTACATAAAATGATGTTGTTTCAAATTTTTAAAAATAAATTTAATAAAATTAGATTGAGCTCATGCCTAGGTGGATGCTCAAGCCCCATTAGGCTTCAACTAGGCCAAACCAATGTCCTATTATGTTTTTTTAGAATTATAATACCCAAAAATAACTTTATATGAAATTGGATTTTTGACATGACTTTAAGAGAATTATAAAATACAATTTTTCCTTCAAAATGTTGTATATATGTTTTTTTGCTCTAATTTGAGCCCTTAACGAAAACCTTAGAAACATAATATCATAATAATATTGTAATAAGTCATTAAGATAATATTATTATAAACATCAATATCATAATCATATTCAAATACCATAATATAAGCATAAACATTCATATTTAAAAATAAAATATTTGGTAGTGACTGTCAAAGGTCCAGTCTTGTTTGTTATAATTCTTTCAAGTCATTAGGTTGTCTTTTCACATAGTATCTTACATAATAATCATATTTTCTCGAAGAATGTCCAAGTTGTTATTGGTATAATTTTCTTTAGAATCTTTAATTGACAACTTCTTCTGTAAGGTTTCAAGCATGGTGTTTTAAATTTTTATTTGATCTTTTTCATTGGTTTTTGGCCTAACCATACATCTAAGCGAGACTTCACTAAGTATTATTGTTGTTGTTGTTCTTTAGTTTAGAATAAAACTTAGTTATGAAGAAATTGTATATTATTTTGGTGGGTTTTGAAAGTTTTATTTTTTGTGGCAGATGAAAAAAAAAGAAACATTTATTTAGTTATGTTCGATAGATAATGTCACAATTTGACATAAATATCTCAAGGAGTGCACTAAAAAGGAAAATTTGGATTTCTTTGTCCATCTAGTGAGAATTACATGATATTCTAATTTTATTAATCAAAGGAGCTGAGATACTCATAAGATAAAAAAAGGAAATTATCCTGGTCTTTTTTCTTTTTTTTTTTTAAATTTACGAAAATTTATAAAATTTTAAAGGATTTTTTTATTCATTTTGGATGATATATTTTTTTAATTAGTTGGGGACTATTTTCTATTATGTTTTGAGTTGGATAAATGAATAATGTTTTAATATTGTCCTTTTTCTTAATTAAAAATATGCATGGAGATATATGTTCAATATGATATTTTTTTGGACGATTCAAGAATTTGAAATTCTTATTTTGAGAAGTTTACATGATATATTTGATCATGTTAACTATATTTGCACTATGCCTCAATTCCTAAATTTTTGCCATCTAATTTCCATTTCTTTTTGGGTTATTCCGAAGTCTCAATTAATTTTAGACTCGATCATTATTATGGACGATTGACATCACTAGGATACAAGCATAGTATTTAAGGTAAGGAACATAAGGAAGATTATATTGCATATCCATGAGTGGAATAAATAAAAAATATTATAATTAATATTTTTTAAGAAGTTTAAGGTTTAAAAGGTTAAACTGGTATTAGACTGTGATAAAATCAGTTAAAGATTGAATAAAGTTAAAAATTTGAAAAATAATTGAAGAATAATATTCTTACCTATTAAAAAATTTACAGCTTAATTAAAAGAGGAGACTATTAAATGAAAACTAATCGGTTTATTTTGATTTATAAAAATTAATTAATTTATAAAAACTGACCGATTAATTAATAAACTAATCGATTTTTAACAATAAAGAATATCAAACTAAATTAAACTGAAAAATTAACTAGTTTAAAATTTTTATTATTAAACTAATCGAATTGTTCGATTTTTAAAGCATTGATTATAATATTTTAGAAGTTTGTTTTCTTGATTGAAGGTCGAGGATTGTGGCCCATTATCCTAACATGCCATCTTTTTCCTACCAAAACTCCATAGTCAAATAATTTAGAAGAGAATTTGATTCTCCTCTAATTGTATTCAATATCAAAGTCAAACGAAAATTTATTATTTAGTCATCTTCTAAATATCTATTTAAAAGTTACCAATAAATGTCACAGACATCTTCTAAATATCTTAGGATCGTGGCCAATTATCCTAAGATGCCGTCTTTTTCCTACCAAAACTCTATAGTCAAATAATTTAGAATAGAATTTGATTCTCCTTAAATGTATTTTATATCAAAGTGAAAACTAATGTTTTAAAAATTGAATTGAAAGTTAAACTGGTAAGATAAGAAGTTTAAGATTTAAAAGATTTAATCAATATTTGACCGTCATGCAACTGACTACAAATTGAATAAAATTAAAAAATTGAAAAAAAATCAAAGAAGATTATCTGTGCCTATCGAAAAATTTAGAGTTTAATTGAAACAAGAGACTATTAAATGAAAATTAATTGGTTTATTTTGATTTATAAAATAGATTAATTTACAAAATTGATCGATTAATTTACAAAATTAATTGATTAATTAATAAATTGATTAGTTTTTAACAACAAAAATTATTAAACTAAAACGAACCAGAAAATTAAAAATCAAACTAAAAAGTTCATCGATTCAAAATTTTTACTATTAAACTGATCAAAACGGTTCAATTTTTAAAATATTATTTGAAACAAGATTTACTACTTGTCATATTGCAAGTATCTATTTAGAAACAAAAATATTTGCATCATTTACATCTTTTGCTACTTGCAATATATTCTAATGATTTAATTAGTTATCTTCAAAATTTTTGAAATATAATATTATAAATAATATTTCCACTTTAATCCAAACTCATAGAATATATCTTACTGATTGTTCTTTTATCATTTTCCTTATGTTTCTAATATTCCTCCAATTTTTTTTTTATCACTAGCATTTGTCTTTGCTATTTTAGGAACTTATGGGTTAGGTACATGTACACAGGGGATTCCTTTAACTTTTTCTTATTTAAATGTTCTTCCTTCGATTCTAGTTTTTTTGCTTTTAAATTGTCAACTACAACTACAGATTTGCTAGGCCTTTATAAAAATTAATGTTTTAAAAATTAGACTAGAAGTTAAACATTTAAGATAAGATATTTAAGATTTAAAAGGTTCAACCGACTGCTATAAAATCAGTTAAAGATTAAATAAAATTAAAAAGTTTAAAATTTGATTGAAAGAAATTATGTTTTTCGAATTTAAAGTTTAATTGAAAAAGATATTGTTAAATCAAAATTAATTGATTTATTTTATTTTATAAGAATTTATTAATTAATAAAAATGAACTTATTAATTGATAAATTGATCAATTTTTAACAACAAAAATTATTAAAAAAATCAAACCAAAAAATTAAAAAGAGAACTATAAAGTTGAAAGATTCAAAGTTTTTGTAATGAACTAATCGAAACGGTTGAGTTTTTAATCATTGATAAAAAATATAAAACATAATTTAAGTCGTCTAGAAAACTTTGTACTTACTTTTATCTTCGATTTAGTATGGAAACTTATGAGAAAATCTAATTGACATATTGATTGGTTTGATGATTCCTCGATATATTATGTCTTAAAAATCTTTTTTTTTGAACTAGAACGTTATATCTTTTTGGTTGATTGATATTATCATTCACGCACTCTTAATTACATTAAAATTTGTATTAAGCTGTCTCCATTATTGATTAATATGTTTTTAAATATACTAACACATTATCCATATGCATAATGGCATACGTTGTTCTAAAGCAACGAGAATGGAAGATGAGTAAGCTTTAGCCACTGGCTGATTGGCATTGTCATTTTCTTCTATGGACCCCCTGCAGTCACCTTCCACTTGTTCTGCTTCTGTTTTCACTTCTCAGTATCATCTTGTTCGCTATTCTTTATTTTCTTCACAGTTACTCCAAATAAAAAGTTTTGATGCACTGTCTTAGTGGAAAGAGTGTGTTCATGAGCGTGTGTTCTAGTAGTACTCGATGTTTTAGACACCTTTTATTATTGTTTTGACTTGATTATTGGTGTGTTTGATTAAACATTCAACAACTTTCAGCTTACTTTACTTTTTCTTTATGAATTCTTTATTAAGTATGTTTTGAAGACAAATAGTTGGTTTGTTCTCATGCCATTTTCCAATGACACTCAGTTCTTGCTTTTATACATCTTACAAAAGGTGGTATCTAATTGATTTTGTGTAAGAGATGTCAATCTTTAGTAAATTAAGATCACCCCATTTGGTATTATCATCTTTAATGATATTAAATACTCTTGGTCTGATAAACTTATTTAATAAATTGTGAATGTATCAATTCATTTAAGTTTGTTATTTTGAAAATGGAAGGATCATAAAACCAACCGTGATCGAATCACGAGCAATAACAAAAAACTTTTTTATAATTTTCTGATCGATATCAATAATTGAATAGTTTAAACAACATGAATCATAAAAGTAATTGAATCATAGCTGATTTGAATTCTTATCGAAACTTTTTCACGAGGTGTCAACCAAAATATGCCCAAGTATTCGGTCTTTAATTGTATCCACAAAGCAGAGAAAAAAAACCATCACTTTGAGAAGAATAAGCAAGAGTGTTAACTCTCCTACACTTATTTCTTATAAATAAAAAAGTATTAGGGTTTATTTTATTAAAATTAAATATTCTAATTATAATTAAAATAAAACTCTAATAATAATTTAATTCAATTATAATAAAATTGAATATCTCAGTGAAAATTTTTCAAACTTCACAATTAAGTTTAATTTAATTGAAATTGATTTTTTCTTTTTAATTGCTCTTTATGAATGACCCATTAGGTTTTTAATATATTGACAATGATTATAAATTATAATTCTAATTCATAATTAGAATTAGACAAATTAAAACTTCTTTTAATTTATATTTAATTATCTAGTTAAATAATTTATAATCATATATCAAGATTGACGTATAGCAATATGTTATGACCACCAAAATATTAAGAATGTCGAAGTGATTTGACTCAACCCGTCCATTTATGGTTATAATGTATAATTTAATCATTTCGTCTTCAATGTTCTGTCCTTGAGGAGCATTTTGGATGCTAATAACCTTATTAGACCCAATTTCACAGACTGATTTCAAAGGTTGAGAATTGTTTTCAAGCAAAAAAAAAAAAAGAATGTTCTTAACACTCCGCTTCCACTAGAGCCTAGTCTAGATGCAACTAGTGAAGTCTTGGACTTATATCAACATCATGTTAATGATGCTAAACAAGTTAAATATGTGATACTAGCTACCTTAACTCTTGAGCTTCAAAAATAGCATGAAAACTTGGATACTCCTACTATAATTATACATCTTAAGGAGTTGTTGAGGATTCTTCCAAAAGCAATTAAAAGAGCTATAAGAAGAATAATAACAAGAAATAGAAAGCTTCTAGTAAGGTAGCAAAGCCAAAAGTTAGTGTCAAGAAAAAGAATGGTGATAAGGGCACATATTTCCATTGTGGAGACAATGGACATTGGAAGAGGGATTGTAAAACTTGTCTTGTTAACATAAAAGATAAGAAGCTTAGAGAAGCTGCCTATTTAGATATATTTATTATTGAGATTAATCTTTCTACTTACGTTCCAAATTTGTAGGTATTAGATATTGAATATGATTATCATATTTGTAATAGTATGTAGATGTTAATAAGGAGCAGATTGTTGAGGAAAGGCAAATTGGACCTACGAGTTGGCAATGGAGCAAGAGTTGTTCCATTTCTTAGTTGTAGGAACTTGTAATTTAGTTTTATCTTTTAGCCTTTAACTAGAAACATTATTTCCATTTCTTATTTATTACTAAAAACATCATTTCATTTCTTATTTAGATTTGAATAAATTTGTCCTTATTATTAATGATAATAATTATTTTTTTTATAAAGAAGACGTTTATTATAAATCTAGATTACTTAAAAATAGCTTGTATAAATTAGATTTTTGAAAGGCTAATCCTTAGCATAAATAGCAAGAAAAGAAAGTTAAGTGAAAAAAAATCTATCTTATTTATGACATTATAGGTTAAGTCATATTGACGAAACTAGAATCATAAAGTATGAAGATATTTAAACAAATGTGTGAGTTCTTATTAGAAAATAAGTTCATTGAACTGACCCGATTATGAGGATATCAAATGGAATATTACTTATATATTTGTGAATTTTCTCATTATGATGGTTGTATAATTGATCCTTAAATTTGAGATTAATAGAGTATCTCAAGTAAGAATTACTGTGTTTTGATGCTATTTATGACCTATTCTAATTATGGTAGCTCATTTGGTATCACTTAGATACAATATGACCGTATGAAAATAGTTGAATAAGTTAATAAAAAATTCGTCACTCTAAAGTAACTAGAGAGAATATTCCACTAATCTCAATTATTAATGATTTAAAGAATTATTTGATCATAGTAAACTAAAATTTAAAAAAACATTTTCAAATATCAATTCAATTCTAATTGTTCCAAGGATTTTATCTTTATTTTTAAAATATCAAATATAATTAACAAAATAAATAAAGAAATATAACCTTAGTAATTAAAATAATAATATTATACATAAAATTGCAAACATCCGACTGGTTATAAGACATAATCTAACATTATATTATGTTTTCTTTCTCAATCACCAAGTTTGGTGATTCTTTCTTTTTAACTTCTCATGCTTGTTCTAGAATTAGTTATGTTGTTTACCAAACAAAGAGAGATCTTAAAGATAAGTAACATGCTAGGTAATATAAAGTTTATTTAATTTAGCTTTTGTTTTATAATAACCCAATTGGAATTAGGCATGGCAACGGGCTGGGCTCGCACCTGGCCCGGCCCGACCCGTGGCCCTCGCGGGCCGAAGGTGACCGGCCCTTAGGTCGGCTCGTGGTCAGCTCGTGGT